>QQSS02000796.1:0-20203 GCA_003687565.2 Craspedacusta sowerbii | reverse complement strand
GCTGCAGAAGCTGTTAAAGTTAGTGAGTAGACCGGTAAATGTCACTTTACGGTAAATAGAAGTGGTGAAACAATCGCAATTTATTAGGTCTACTAAAACATCGAGAAACGGCAGTTTCCTATCTGTTTTATATTCTACAGTAAACTTAATGCTAGGGTGTCTGCTATTCAGGTACTCTAGAAAAGGCTCGAAATCACTCACTGATTTAAACAAACACAATACGTCATCTACATACCTTCGATAGAAGCATGGTTTGCAGCCAGAATACTCAGACAGCCATTTTTTCTCGTTTATTCCCATGAAGAGATTCGCCAGTACTGGTCCAAAGTGGGGACACCATGGCCACACCATCGATTAGATCATAAATGTTTGTATCAAATAAAAAGTGAGTTTGGGCAGTGGCGAATAAAAACAATTTGCGAAGTTTGAACCTAAGTTATCGTAAATTTCGGGTTACTTTCTAAAATAAGATTAACAGCTATGTCT
Organism: Craspedacusta sowerbii; assembly: GCA_003687565.2. Taxonomy (NCBI): domain Eukaryota; kingdom Metazoa; phylum Cnidaria; class Hydrozoa; order Limnomedusae; family Olindiidae; genus Craspedacusta; species Craspedacusta sowerbii. Next base: position 19,717 of record QQSS02000796.1, on the reverse strand, counting down.
ATGGTTTCATGTAAAGGGATATTTGTTAAGAGACTACATACATCGAAAGAAATCATTATCTTGCCTGACGAGGTTTCTTTCGCTAAGGTAAAGATACATGCAAATGTGCTTTAATATGCGGATACGGAAGTCAATTACAGATTGATCTTAAAATATTCTAATATGCATCATCTATCAAGGTCGATATTTTCCATTTTGGTGTCACTCTAAAAGGCTTTTGGGGCTCTAGGCTTGTGGTTACGAATGCCATATTATTCGTACTTCATGACAACGAAATAAAACTGTCCACTAATTCGCGTTATAGTTGCTGTCCGCTATGCAGAAAGCAGATGAAGGTGCGACGAAACCTCTATCACTGTTGACCTACTCTTACTCACTGTTGAATAAACTCGTACCCAAGAAATTTTACTGTTTACCAACCGGAACCCAAGAAAGTTTCCTGTTGAACAATTCGTACCCAAGAAAGTTTACTGTTGACCGACCCCTACCCAAGAAAGATCCCTGTTTTTGGGCTTGGCACTCTCGTTTGGGCTTTCCAATCTGACGTCAAACACAACGAAATCTCCGTCGGTAGAAAGATGTAATGGTAATGCGTTATACAAAATTATGAAGCGTCAAAAGTAATCTTCATAATTGCATAGTATCTCAGCCGGCTGTGTTAGTTCAGCCAAGACATAGCGACTGTCATACCGATTCTGGCCCTCATCAACACCAAAGAATATTCACCCGCGGTAGATGTTTGCACTGTCAGACATGGCAAGTAGTAGCAGAAGCATTAGATTTGCAGAGTCGCACGGATCAGCCTCCACTAAAGCTAGCTTCTCCGCCGACACTGCTGCAGAGCAGGTGCGTTTAACGACTTCGCATAAGGACGCGGTTAGTCGTCGAGAAGACCCGTCAAACTACTGCAGTACAGCGAGGCCTTTCGGCTACGACAGTTCGCTTGGAAAGCGGCGGCTTCCAAAAGAATGGACACTGGTCACTGAAGTCAACATGGAGGGAAGGGAGGCTAACTCGGTAAGAAAAAATGGTCGACAGGGTTGGCTCTGTTTTCTCGTAGTCAGTCAAAGAAGTCAAACGCTAGAATTTAGTTTTTTTCTGTCACGCTTAAGAATGGGAATTTTTTATAATCCGAACAAAAATCACATAAGATCGCTGGTCGGTTGGACATAGAGCTGCGACGCGCTGTACCGGACACTGTGGATATCGTAGATGGCGCTCTAGCTCGAACGGGTAAAACCTTCGCTAGGGGGAGCAGAAAGGAGGGGCTTGGTACCTGGCAAGGATGGACTTGTCATTCAGTTGGAGTTGCTCACAAAAGGAGAATAATAGCCGTGATGTAGTTTCAGTGCATGTGTGGGCTCACAGCTGCAATAAATGTCTTTCAACTTGACCCAAGTAAGTCACGCCGGTGACCACGCCCAAAACCTGCCCCCAAAACCTGCACCCCTTTTTCTCGCTTTCTAATAACCACAGCATGTACGCGGCTAATATAGAACCAGTTGCCTTAAATCTATGCGTTAGCCCGAAAGCCTTTTTATAAACGCCGCGCGGCCAACTATCGTCTTTAGAAGCAATCATCGATAGTAGCAGGATTGTGTGAGCACGTGTCGATGTTCACTTCTCTTTAGGGCTGGCGTGGATTGACGGGGAAGACAGTTGCCGACCTTAACCGTCAATTGGTAAGTAATTGTCTCGATGAGACATAAAAGCTCTTAGAAATACCCTCTCGTTCATCGCGCCCAACTGTTCGTGTCCATGCATTGTACTTTCAGAGCATCTTATTTACGGCTATTGCAATGATTTTATTTCTATTTCGCGATTTTTGAATGAAGGAAGAAATTGCATACTTCTAACGAGAAGTATGATGGGGGCTCTTCAACTCCGATTAGCTTTGCTATGAAGAGATCCCCTTCCCAATTTGCATTTTATTTTATTTCGTTTATGGCTAGTTTTATTTTTTTTTTGTATGCTCTTTGGGAAAATTAGATTCTTGTCTTGTCTTGTCTTGGTAAAAACAAAAAACCTATCGCAAGAGTGAAGCGATTTGCGATAGGTAGTCTGTTGCGAATGGGTTGCTCTCTTTTAGAAAAACTCCTTGATGGTAAATCCACATCCGCTACTTAGCGAAGCAGCGCTTGACAAGATCAGGAAAATGAAGGTCGAGTAGAACATCTCCTGAGACAGGGGAAAAACCTCGCCAGATTTAGAAGATCTCCTATTTTTTGCTTTTTCACAGGTATCGATTAAGCACTTAAGCACGCATAGACAGACCAAAACAAAGGAATCCAATTAAGTGAAATACATTCAGAAACTACTTACCCCTGTACGATAGGCGCCAGGCTTAACAGTAAGAATGCAGGCGTGGTAATATATATATATATATATATATATATATATATATATCTATTGCTTAACGTTTTTAAGTCACCAACTTCGGTATTCATAACAAAACCAAATCTATTTGCACACATGCAGACTAAGCTATATTGCAGGGCCAGGGCGAGGTAATGTTTAAATAAAAAAACACTGTTATTTAATTTCAAAACTGAGATCGAAGCGCAAACCTTAGGTCAGGTCACCAAGTGTCAAACAGGATCCATAGCTGAACGGTTTTATTAGTACTCCGATAACTCGTGTTTTGGATCAAGGTACACTGCATTCCAATCCGATCAGCATCTGTCAAAACATTACGACAAAACCAGGATTACCCTTACGTCAGTTTTAAAAAGAGCCGGTTGAATAAAGTCCAAGTCTGTCGAAAAGAGAACTTTGCATGCTGCACGCGGTTGGGTTGGGAATATTTTTAAACAGGCCATTAGAAAACCCTGAGACACACAAACAAGCTCCTACAATTCACGGAAATCGGCTGGCCTCGACTTAGTCGATCCCAAACACTTCTCAACAGACCAAATAAAAAGCAACACGAAATTGGGCACTCACACCAAATCCTAAAAATAAAAGAAAAGAAAAACCAAAACCCAAATCAATTATAACCTGCCACTTCAGAAGTAAGGAGAAATTGAATTTTAAAAAATCAGCTTTTCTCGCACGGAAATGGCGATTTTCAGTCACCCAATTAGCCCTGCGCCGTTTCGGTGCAAAACACCTGCACAGGATATTTGCAGGAAGTCGTCTTGTGCACTATTTTGAAGCAGATGATTCACGAATGAGCATCATCTCGCGCGATCAGGACAACACTGACTATAGTATAAGCGTAAGTGCTTCCCACAGCATTTGAAGACGACTTCAGACTCACATCACATATCCATCTGATCGGCGACTTCGCTTGTCGCGTGACGCTAAGCCTCTAACGGCAGCAGGCAAGATATGAATTCGCTATACACTAAATTGCCGCATAAGAGCGGCACAACGTCCATGCGTTTTGGAGATCCAGTAAATGAATAAATCAAGGCGGTACGGCGTAAATACGAATCGCCCGGCGTTTTCGAGACTTCCGAATGACAGAAACGCTTCAAACCGCAGGCCAACTTATTTGCTTTTGATTTTTAGCTTCGGCTGGCGCACCTTCCGACGCTACTAGAAACGGTTACACACTAGCAGCCATGAATCACCCGGGCCCCATCTGCATGCCTTCCTGAGGGTACGCCAGACCTAGAGCAAGATGAGACGGTGAAAACGACGAAAATAAAAGATGCAATAAGCCACAACAATTATCACGGATATGACACGCTGGAGATACTGGCGGACACGAACAAAGCTGACTCGAATAAAGTTGACAGACAAACCAACTGAAAATGACAAACCAGAAAACTATGAAACTCCGGCGGACATGACACGAGGGTAGGCATGAATAAGGCTGACAATCAGACCGACCCATAAAATGACAGACAAGTACAAACCAGGCGGTGGCCGGATCGGCACGGCCGCAGGCCGGGACCTTCTTAGTTGCTGCTGCTGCTCAATCTCGGCCTGCTGCTGTTGCTGCTGCTGGTGATGAATCGACATTTGTTGGTGCATGGAAGGTACGTATAGGCCAACGCTGTGCGGCGAGTAGGGCACCTAGAACGAGAAGAGTGGCGACAACGCCCCTGATTGCGCTATGCAAAGCGATGCATCGCGCAATGTCTACGCTACGAAAGCACTGCAAATGCATCGCTGCGCATTCGCAAAAGGCTCACATATACCCCCGACAAAAGACAACAGACCATTTAAGATTAATAACTCGTCGCCTTATCAAGTCTCTACAAACTACGCTATTTCGTGCCTTGTAAAATAACAAAACGGCATTTTTCCTACTACAGCCCACTTCGCAGCGCAAGACATGCACCCTGCATACACGAAGAAGAGCCAACTCCACGCAAGAAAATACCAACTTCCCAAGCTTACTTGTGGTTGTTGGATCATTTGATTCATGGACACTTGGTACCTAAAACAGACATAACAGCACTAACAGCAAAAGCAAGCCAACTATTTTAAAACACTGACTACGTAAACAAGTCAAGGCCGAGAACAGTCAGCGATATTGCAGTTAAGTGCCACAAGAGTTTTGCGCCTTCAACTCTGCTCTCAATCGTGAGGCTGCTACAACGCGCTCCGACGAAATTAGAATTTAATGTATACAAGCAAACCCAAGTCACAGCAACTCAATCCACACTTACTGCTGCCCCTGCATGTCGCTTGCATTCATGCCACCGGCCTGATTCATGACAGCATACATGCTCTCCATATTCACGCCAGCGCCGCCATCTTGGCCTCTGTACGCACCAGGTGCTAAAGTGAACATAACATGGCGTGAGCGACAAGCTCATCGGTAAGTCCCAAATACGCTTTACACGACCAACATGGAGTACTGAAATTCCCCCGTTTTTTTTTTCTTTTCAGGCTTCGATATTTGTGTTGTCTTGTGCAGTTGTGGATAAACCCGGTAAGTATGTTAGACACAGCTCTATTTATAGTGTCATAGGTTGCAGAATAGCACGAGGGACCTAGGAGCCGCTCATGGATAGCACACCCCATCGCCACTATTATCATTCACCGACCATCCACAATCATAAGCACGAAGTATCAATACAAGACAAGTTGTAAAGAAAATCTCATACATAGACATGCTGTCCGCGGTCAAACTGAAAATCTCATACATAGACATGCTGTCCGCGGTCAAACTGAAAATCTCATACATAGACATGCTGTCTGTGGTCAAACTGAAAATCTCATACATACACACGCTGTCCGTGGTCAAACTCACCGGCAATACCCATGCTGATTGGCGGCTGCAGTTGAGGCACGCCCTGGTGAGGATGCTGCTGGGGATAAGCGACGCTGTGCGGCAGCCTGTCTCGTTGCTGCTGCTGCTGTTGAAGCTGCTGGCTCAACTGAGTCTGGAGCACGGCTATCTGGTTGTGCAGCATCTTTACGGTTGATGCCGGAACCATACCTGCAGAAAAGGAAGAAGTAGAGGCGCTACTCTATGAGAAAATACATTCATCTGTAAATGTATAAGACAATGCCTTAAACAACAGAAACGTCCGCGAACTTACAAGCGCACGGAAGAAACCGAAACGCGTACAGAGTAAAACCGAAACGCGCCACGAAGAAAACGAAACGCCCACATATGAAACTGAAACGCGCACAAAAAAAACAAAAACACAGAAACGCGTGCAGAAGAAACAAACGCGCGAGAAACAAATGTGCGCAGAAGATACCGAAACGCGCACGTGCAGAGGAAACCGAAACGCGCAAAGAAGAAAACGAAACGCGCAAAGAAGAAAACGAAACGCCCACATATGAAGCTGACAAGCGCACAGAAGAATTGAAAATTAAAGGAAAACGGAGGTAACTGCGAAATGCGCCTAGCAAACGGAATTGCATGTCGTACCTTCGCCCTGATTGACGGCCTGATTCTGCTGAAGGTGCAGCTGCTGGTGCAGTTGCTGCTGCTGGCTCATGAACTGTGCCAGCTGCGCGTTGTAGAACGCAGCCTGCTGCATGAAACCTTCACGAAAGCCAACACAGGAATAAAACTAGACGAACAGACAATACCGGAATAAGACTAAGCTACTAGAAGTGAGATATTTGTAAGAATTTCAAGATTCGTTACAAGCACCTAATACAAAATGTCACAAAGTGGTAGCAAAAATTCATTATCAACTTGTAAAAAGTCTATCCATAGGACGAAGACCTCTCAATATGGCTATGTCACGTCAAAGATAAAGGAAGAGTTTCAAAACTTTTGGCTTTTAGCTAATTTAAACTGCTACGCCTGTACTTGATTACTATACCACGCTGCTGCGCCATTTAAACAGGGCTAAATATAGCTAAATTAACTAGACAGTGCTAAATTGAAGAGATAGTGCTAAATTAACTAAATACGGCTTAAGTAACTAAATAGTGCTTAATTACGTAAATAGCGTTAAATCAGTTAAATAGTGCTAACTGAACATAATAAACGCTACAACGCAGCGAATTCGATCTAACTAAATAAGCTAAATAGTGCTAAATTAACTTACTAGTGCTAAGATAACTAAACAACGCTAAATTAACTAAATAGGGCTAAATTAAGTAAATACGGCGAAATTAACTAAATAGTGCTAAATTATGTAAATAGCGTTAGATCAGTTACATCGTGCTAAATCAACTAAAGAAAAGCTACGACGCCGAGAACTCGATCAGCGGACTGAACATCCAGAGCTCAAGCGAATAATCTAATGATGCTGGGCTCAAAAGCCGCGCTACTGCCCAATCGAAGTCAGATGCTTAAGTTGGACGCGGCAGAAGTTCGACGTTTGAAGCCAGCAAAACAGAGGTGACGCTTACCAGATTGATCCACCATGGGCACGATCACTCCATCTTCGGGTATGGATGAGGGAAGATCGACAACGGACGCTCCGGCTTTCTGACGCTGTGAAGAATACCGTTTCGGACGGGGCAATTTCTCTTTCGCACCTAATGGCGTAAGCAGAGAATGATATTCAACTTGGCATACTCTAAGTATTCGTTTCGATAAATTCCGGGATTTTTCTGACCGACCCCAATGGCGTAACTAGGATCGACCATGACGTAACGAAGAACAACTGGCGTAACTGGGAATGACTAAGGCAAGCCAGGAGCGACAATCTCGTAAGAAAGAACGATAAAGGATCAACACGGAAGCCCAATGTCTCAGCCTTTTCTTTTTTAGTTAAATCTAAACACGCACTTCAGTCTCTATCAAAACATCGGTAATACTTCGCTTGCTGTTTGCAGAGGTCTCCATGAGAGCCACAAAAGTTGAGGGCAACCGGAAGTGCGAGAAAACTCGCACAAAAACATCGCGGTCCGATTATACGACCGTCCCGTAGGAAATAGTTTGCAATAGATCGACGCTTATCCGAAAACTTGATTTATAACAGCTGCGACAGTTTCAAAATGCGCAAGAACACATAAACTTCACTAAAATGATTCATCATACTAATAAATAATGAATATTATAACGAAAAATAATAGATACAAAAGCAACAGCTCATATCGAGTAGGCGACAGTTTCAAAGTGAGAAAGAACACATAAACTTCATAAAAATGATTCATCACACTAATAAATAATGAATATTCTAACGAAAAATAATGAATAAAAAAAAGCACAAACTTTCAACCGCAACTTCAACTTACTTGATTGATCGCCTCCATCTTGGACGTCCGCCTCTTCGTTCGCATCATCCACCACGATCTCTGCATCTTAGACAAACAAACAAACAAACAACAACAAAATAGAGGATAGTCACCAAAATACACGGCTGCTTCATGTGCACGCAGGGAACGACGAGGACATCACTTGCATCAATAATGTAAGCTGGATTAAACCAGTATCGCGTGATCATACGCCAAACACCTCCAGGAGTCCATGTGATTCCCATGCGAGAAAAGCACGCAAAAAGAGTGACGCGAAATTAGACAAACAAATAACTTATTCCCGGGACCAAGAACCAATCGCGAATGCGTGCTTAAAATGAAGGCGCAGCCACCCGGCAGCTTTGACAACAAACCCTCAGAATCGATACGCAAAGTGGAACACCACGCTAAGGACCAGCGCAGGAGACGATCGGAACATGGAATATATGGAACATGATACATGGAGTATGAACAGTGCGTTGGCCTGTTCAGAACATGTAATACATGGAACAAGATACATGGAGTATGAACAGTGCGATAGCCTGTTCGGAACATGTAATAAATGGAACATGATACATGGAGTATGAACAGTGCGATGGGCCGTTCATACCTTGGTACTGCTCCACATCCTCATCGCTCGCAGCAGGGAAGCGCTTCTCCTTCTCGACTTTTTCACGGGCTTTGTCGCGCAGCCGCGGAGGGAGCTGCTCGATTCGCCTGTCCCTCGTCAAGTGCTCCTTCTTGAAAGCTTCCGCAGTGATGGAGCCTTCCTTCAGCCGGTCCGACATGACTCCACGACCACGACCTCGAGCAACAGGCTTGACCGTGTCCTCCCTCCTAGCAACAAGAAAAACAACAACAACATCAAGAATTTATTTTCCCAACAAATGTACCGCATCATCAAAAAAAAAAAAAAAAAAAAAAAAAAAAAAAAAAAAAAAAAAATAAAAAATTTCCAAAAACACCTCAAAATTAAACAAAATTCTTTAAATTTCCCCAAAAAAAACACCAAAAAATAACAAAAAAAAAATAAAACCACCCAAACAAAGGAACAAAACCCAAAAAAAAAAAAAAAGAACCAAAAAAAAAAAAAAAAAAAAAAAAAAAAAAAAAAAAAAAAAAAAAGATATATCAATATGTTCCGATCACAGCTGCATATTTAGCCAAGTTCGTTACATTTCGCCAAAACAAACTGCAAGCAATGACTATTAAAACAAACATCGTACCAATAGGAGCGTTGTCAATAGTTCCGATAACAACAACAACAGAAAAAATCAATTTGTCCCCACAAATGCATCGTAACAAAGCAAACACAAGATATATCAATAAGTTCCGATCACAGCTGCATTTACAGGAATAGGAGACATCCCCTGTAGCCGAGGCTAATAAGATTGAGGATGTCCCCTTGTTCCAGTCGGCGAGATATTTACACATTTTCATGCAAGATAAGTGTATCAGATGTGTAAATGTTTAAATAAATAAAATAAGAACTAGCAGAAGACAAGATCTATCAGGAGCAAGGCAATGGAAGCAAAACAGTGATTAGTGAAAGCTATTGCAACCCCTCCCACACCCCGCCAAAAGACGAAGGTAAACAAGACGTTTCAAACCCGCATACAAGCGTGACTTTCCTATCGTTGCATCTCCACATCTTTTTCTTTCCTCCCTAAAGTTCAGTCCCAATTTTGCAAACGCAAACGCCAAAATCGCGCTGATGACCGCCTATGCAGGGTTTATCCAACCGAACACTTAACGCTGTTATCACAGGGTGAATTCCCCAACAAAGTTTCAAACTTTTTGTCAAAATTGAATACACAGAGGAAATAATTCTTATTGCGCTAGTGACGACTTGCCCTAGATGATAAGGCAGGACACGGAAAAATGCACGTGCAAACTAACACACCAAAACTGCACTTTGCTGACATTTCGCTGTGTCAGCAACACAAGAACATCTTTGCCGAAGCAACATGCGGCATGCGTGCTGTAAAAAGGACCTTCCGCAATTACGATAATTTAACAATTGCGTTCTTAATTTATGATACTTCATTACCACAATTCAATTAAGAAGTCAAAGCTTTTTGATAACGATAATTTAACACTTGTCAACAGTAACAAGCTGGGCACCTGTAAAGTGACCGTTGGCATACGTGAATACGTATTGAGAAACCCATAATGCAGAATAATGAAACAACGCACAGTCTCGACAAGTCTTTAAAAAAAAAGAAAATAACCTACACTACGACATCTCAAGAGCACAACTTTGAGATAGCCGCAGGCTAAAAAAAAAGAAAATCAATGTTTTCAGTAGATAGTCGCCAGTGACAGGCGCGTTGCAGCGTTAGCATGAAACAGTAACATCAACCAGGATATGAAAGATGCAGACAGGATATGAAAGATGCTGAAGGGGGACCCCCAGCTCATCCCAACCCGTCGACCTTACAAGCAACCACGCAAACAAGAAGTGGGTACCTTCTAACGTCTTGGTCGTTCCTCGACCCTTCAGAAGGAGCAGCCTGCCGGCCTTTGCTATCGTGCGTGTCGCGCCTCCTGCCGCTGGCATCGTCGACGGGCTCAGTGCTTCCTCGAGCTTGCCTTCGTTGGGAGTAACCTTCATGCTTGTACTCAGACTCATTAGCTCGATCGCTTGCAGCAGCATCGCGACTCCTACGACTATCCAGATCGCGCTCAGCGTCCTTGCCATCGGCGGCCTTCTTGCTGTTACGCACTTCCCTACTTTCAGCCGGCGGACGTTCTTCTCTAACTTCCTGTTCCTTTTGATGGCCTTCCTTTCCACCATGGAATCTCTCGGGTTTTGCTCGATCAGCGCGCCTATCCGGACTCCTTTCAGGTCTTTCATCTTCAATCTCACGCTCTCTACTGCTGCCGTCGCTTTTGCTTCTACTGCTTCCACTAGTTGCGTTGCCTTTATTCATCCTTTCAGTCTGGTCCCGGTAAGGGTAACCATGCTCAGCATTGGCAACGATGCCTTTGCTCGAGACCTTCGTCCCCGCTTTAGCTTGAACTTTACTCCGCAACGGTGGGAAATCTTCATGCGCGGAGCTTTCTTGACCCTTCTTCTCGAAAACATGATCTCTTGGCCGAGAACTGGACAGTTTCTTCGCCACTTCGTACCGCGGTTCAGCGGTCTCCCAGCGCTTCCTCTCGTTCTCCTCCGTAGCTTCGGGTTCGTATAGCTGCTTGCCCCCTGCCGTGCGTCGCTCATAGCGATTGCTAGCCTCGGGCTCCACCGCCGAACCACGGCTTTCAGAAGACACAGCCTTTTGTCGATCAGCATACTCGCCTTTATCTTTGGCAGTGGCAGAAGTTTCCGACGCTGCGGCAGAGCGACCTTCTCCACCGTGGGTGTCCCTGCTAGCTTTGACGCTGCGCTTCGGCGATACACTGGCGTTCTCGAACTCGGACACAGTCATGCCTCTGTCAGGCCCATCCTCACCGTACCAGCCACCCCGCCCACCACGCCCACCTCGTCCACCTCGTCCACCTCGCACACCCCGCGAAGATCCACGTCGGTCACCGGTAGTATCTTCCACAAAGTCTGCAAACTTCGGGTCCGGGCGCCTCCTTTGCGCGTACCTACCTCGATCATCCGCGTTGCGCTTATCTTGCTGCAAGAAAAAAAAAGCCAAGAGCTATACCTAGTACAGCTCAACAAAAGAGTCCGAAGCAGGAAAAATAAACAAGACCAAAAAATTAACACAAAAAAATTTCAAGAGTCTTTTACGCACGAGATTGTTGCCAGTAGAAACGAAGCATTACGAACGAAGCTTATACTCCTTAACGAAAACTAAGGCTACATTTAATGTGACTCCTAGATCAACATCACAAAGGGGAGTCGAGTAAAAGAACCCCTTGGCGTACGGAAAAAAAGTCGAAGCGCCATATAATCCACATAACCAATCAAAATAACACTATATATCTACCTAGTACAGTTCAACAAAAGAGTCTGAAGCAGGAAAAGATATCCGAGACCACAAAAAAGCTTTTTATGCAAGAGATTGCTGCCAGTAATAGAAATAAGCATTAAGAACGAAGGATATACTCGTTGACGAAAACTAAGGCTACGTTGAATGGACTCCTAGAGAGCAAACTACTTCTTCCATCCACAACGTGGAGCCGTGAGTCGAGCAAGGAGCTTGGTATTGCAAGGAGCATACCCCTTGGCGTACAGAAACAAATGTCGAAGCACTACATACTCCACATGACCAAGCAACAAGGAAATAATAAAATAAATAAATCATTATATATATACATAAAAAAAATTGCTGCGACATGGAAATCAGGGTTACCTCAATTTCCCATTCTTGTTTTGGTCCTTGTTCGGATTCCACATACTTATCGTGCTGCCAGCGATCAACATCGGATTTGTCCCACAGCTTGGCACTTGCTCGAGGAGCCCTGCCAGAAACGATAACGCCAGAGGAAAATTAAGCGAAAGCCACAGAAAAGAAACAAATCAAAGTCAGGGCAACACGAAACAAATAACAACATCAGAGTGACGGCTATAGATGTCAACAGCCGTGCGACGTCTATAGAATCTGACCACACCACTAACCAACGACCAACGAAATAGAGGCTGACATCACCCGAGTGAGAAACTAGAGCATGACATCACGGCTATGCAAAATGAGAAAACCCGAGGGATGGGTATGGAGCATGACATCACAGCTGCAGACCATGAAAACATCCAAGTGACTACCAAAGCGCATGACAACACCAGAGTGACTAAATAGAGCATGACATCGCCCCTATGCAGGATGACTAAACCCGAGCGACGGCTATAGAACATGGAAACACCCGAGTGACCGTCAAAGCAGCATGACAACACCAGAGTGACGGCTATTGAAGATGACAACGCGTGCTCGAGTGAAGAGTTAAGATCGTGAGCAGACGAATGCCGAGTCACATGGTTAGAACGCGATGACAGCTTTCTTAGATTCGGCAATATGATGTGGTACCACACGAAAAAGTGACAGCCATAGAACCCGAAAACACCTGCTTGTCAAATGACACCACTTCAACTGCCACAATAGGCTTCACTTGAAATAATCCCATCCAAGAAGTCGCGAACGAGAGCGCACCTTGTTCAAACGCGCTAAACAATTTTCTACCTGCTTTCCTGAACGGTTATATCCTCAAACCGATTATCGTGGTCCCAGAAACCAGTGCGGCGAGGAACAAACACTGCATTCTTGCTCTCATTGTCTTCATGTTCCTAAGCGAATCCGTTCATCGGTTTAAACACCCCACACACACATACACCCCCCATATATATATATATATATATATATATATATATATATATACCACGATATAAAAACAAAGATTGACAGATTCTCCGAAATTTTTTGCCCTAGCGCTCATCAGCATTAGCAATAGTCAGCTTCACTGCTGAGACACACACGGTGTCCAACGATTAAAGTGCAAGCTGATGCCAGCGTCCACTTACTGCTTCGTGATGCTCCTCTTCGCTCCGAAGCTGCTCATCAGAATCGTCAGCCCAGTCCCTGTTTGCTTTACTACTCTTACGCGCATTCTTTTCTACCACCTCGACATCTGATGACTCCATGTCTTCTTCGTCATAGCCCTCCGAGTCTGACCGTCGGTTAGACGCTGATTCGTGGGGCAACTCTGACTCGTCCGCCTCTCCATCGTCCTCCTCGTCTTCCTCGTACCCACCAACGTCTCCATCGGCGTCAGGATTAGCTACTGCGAAAAGGAAAAAATACAGGAGGGATGTTATAAAACGCCTGAGTATAACGCTCAATATTTCCTTGCATGGCAGAAGGACGTCGCGAGGGAATGAAAGAATTGCATGGGCCGTCCTTTTGAGGCTGCAACCAATGCGTTGTAATCACCTGTTGCTTTGTGTTTGCTTGAATGTCAACCCGATAGACAGAAGACGTAACTCATACGACAGTCATCCGTAAAGGCATACATTAGCATTAATTACATTCATTGTCAAGCCGGGCATAGAGCATACGCCTGAAATCACATGGCCCTAAGCATCGCAACAAGAGGCATCGCGATAGCTACTCATTTCTTTCTACAGCTACAGACATGCAGCATTAAACTTATGTAGAAAACAAGCCACCCGGATTTACCACTTCTGACGTCACCTTCCCGGTCATTCTCAATATCGTTATCCACACCAGCATTCGCAACAACTAGTGCTTTATCAGAAGGCCCTTTTCTCTCACTGAAATCGGAGGGTGCTTCACTGCCAGGCTCCTTGTCTTCAGAATCTTCCGCGTAACCCTAAATCAGAGACAGTCAAGCATTTATAGCTTCTGATTATGACCGTAATCAAGAACTCATGCTCATAACATCACATAACTGCAACTACATTTTCCTAAGATAGCCTTGAAACTTTCGGACAATATCGAGGGTGTAATGAGACACAACCTAGCCCTGCAGTGTCCATCAACTTCAATGACAAGTCAATTGCAGGAGAAAAATCTTGACGGATAACACGCAGGCTAACAACCAGGACAGAATCAAGACCTTGTAATCTCAATCACAATAACCCAACACCTGTAGCGCAACACCTGTGGCGTCTACTTTCTCCAGGATCTGCGCTCAGTCAAAGATGGGGAATACCAATTCTGTCATTCTCTAACACAAGGGCTTTCATTAATACAAATCCTTTGTTTATCTAGTCCATTGAGCACTATTCATGCGAAACAAGGCAATGGAGAACACTCAGGAGGAAGTGCAGAAACTCTTTTTTTGTTGATTTTTGAAAGATTTTGTTTCAAAAATTCCTAAAGTTTTCCAAACAAGATGAAGGTAAACACATAGACACACACAAACACACACAAACCTACACGCAAGGTCATCTAATAAACACCCATAAGTTAACACGAAACAAAAAGCATTGCCAAAACTACAATAAGTACAGGCACGTTTACATACAGTTAGTCTGCTGCAGTCACAATTAAAATAGCACAGCTGAGTGGAACAAATGCCGACGTAAGTAACTACAGCTGCACTCAACACACAAGCACCGAAACGCCAACAGCTAGACGAGAGTCAAACTTAAGTGTGCTGATGCGGGTGCGCGTTATGAAGGATACGCTCCAGGCGCTGCCGGGTCGAAATTGTTATCTTTTTTTACATTCATCTCGGACGGGAAGGCAAAGGACGACGTCTATTAGGAAACATTTGCAACGCGGACCTTCTGACTGCCTTGGGCACACCTGAGCGTTTCCAAGCTATAGTCGAACTATTTGAAGACACGTAGAGCAAGCCGACGTATATGAAGACAGGTTGAACAATAAGAAAAGACGCAAAGCTAACTGATCCAACGGAGAGGGAAAATTAGGCCCAACCAAAACTGAGCCACTAGAGAGTTGAAAATTTTGGTACCCGTTCCACACAAATTGATGGAGCTGATCGACGCCGACTCGATCCGATTGGACCGCGGCGTTATCGATAAGGCGCGACAGGATTTCGACCAACTTGCATTTAGAAATTGACCAGTACCCGACTCCTCGAATCGAGAAACTCTGCATTAAGTGGGAGGGTGGAGAGAAAAATGAAAAACTTTATCTAGCAGAAGAGTAGTTCTAGAAAGAACTGGACGGAGGATTCGGAAATCTACTCGAATAGATTTGAATATATTTGGTATGAGGCTTGTGTCGGTGATTTTTCAAGGACTATAGAGTGCAGCCTACAACGGCTGAGTGGAATTGTCGAGAATAGGGCCTCAAGAATCCACCTCGAGAAAAAGAAATTCGTGAAACCGTACATTAAGTACCTGGGTTATACCGATTCACAAGATGGTGAAACACGGTTCAAACGACAAGTGCTTACTCTGCTCAGTCCCAAATATTAGAAAGCAGATGAAGCAACAGTCATGCAGTCTTAGATTAACAGCTAGTCACTACTAGCAATACGACTAACATAAAGGCGTCAGTAACTTAATAAAACTTTTACAAATTTTGTCAGAATTTCTTTACATGGGTTGGTGTTGAGGTAATAAATACTTTTCTATGAAGTTGGGGTTCGATGGGGTTCTTCAAACAGATTAGCTTAACTTTATTGACGGGTATCTTGGGAAAATATGTTTTTGTTGTTGTTGTTGGACACAAGAGCGAGGACACAACAGAAAGGCACAAACACCATCTTTTGCATGTCTATATGATTTACTTAGCAATCGAGATGTATGACAGTAAGGCATAGAGGCAATTACCTGTATATCAACTTTGCGAAGTCGCTCAACACATTCAGACTCATCTGCTGATTCATTAGATTCTTCTCCTTCATCCGAACGATAACCCACTTCCAGGCCCTCCGAGTCTAAAACATCTTCCTGTGAATCATGTGGAGAAGGCTTTGATAATGTGCGATTGTCTGTACTGTTCAAACTGCTTTCAACCTTTTCCATGGAGACATGCTTTTCTGTGTGAGATTCAACAGCATTCGACATTTCTGAATAACTTTCACTATGTAACTCTGTGGACATTCTAATTGAAAAAAAATAATAATCACACAGTTCAAAATTTGAAATCACTTGTCATAAACAAGAATTACAAAAGCCCAAATCCTCATTTAAGCAGGGAATGAATTTTAACTTGAGTAAAACAAACTAAAGAATACCTATAAACTTATAGCTTTGCCCTATTAACTATGTCTAGGTTCACCATCTTACATTGTCTTGTGAGTTACGAGCTGGCATCAATAAATTATAATAGATCCAACAACAGATGAACGCAGCAACTTGAAGACGTTGAATTCTCACCAAACACAAGAAAAAAATAAAAACCCTCAATGGGTAAATCTTCAAGGCAAAGAATAAAGCCAATAATTCTCAAGCTAATGTGATGTGTCGGTCTTTCTTGGCCCATCTTCAGACTGAATGAACAAAACTACAAAAAAATAAGGAAACCAGAAACAAGCAGAAGCACAAATTGCCACATCTTCAAAGTCAAACTAAAACAGCTTCAACTTAATCAAGTCTGACTGCACGTTTAGTGAGTTGGAGGACTGATTTGTGCGCAATGGCCAGGTACTGATGGAGCCCAATTATCAGGCTCTGATCGATAATTGAAAGAAACTATCATTCCAGAAAACCCTACATAAGCAGCAACAAAAGCATAGACTTCAACAACAGTTTCATGCATGACGTGTTGGCACAAAAGCAGCACTTTTGTGTGGTTTATTACGGATTTAGAACAGCATTACTTTTGTGTCCTTGGAAAAGAATTAATGAATAATGTTAGCATATTACGTGCCCAAAAAGTAACACAGCAATGAACGAGAAACCAAAATACAAAAAGCACTTCGCAGTTACTGCCGTGAAATACATCGTACAAAACAAATAGTTGTAATGCTTAATAAATCTCATAAATAAAGATTTCCTATTCCCTCTGGTGTACATGCTTTGGCAGTGTTGTGACTACACGCATATAGGCCAACCAGGTCTTGTTTTCACATCATTAAGTGATACTATTATTGAGCACCATGGAAGAAACTCTATGGGGCATAAGAAGTACACTCCCATTCCAGCACAATCAACAGCAGAGTTGCTGTATAACCAAAGTTATTACAGCATTAAAAAGAAATCTTAATGCATTTGAAGAAATATTATACAAAACGTAATAGAAAAATGTCAACAACAAAAAACTGAAGAAACTTACTTTGACCTTATGATTATATTTGACTAAAGATGGTCAATATCACTAAA
Organism: Craspedacusta sowerbii; assembly: GCA_003687565.2. Classification (NCBI taxonomy): domain Eukaryota; kingdom Metazoa; phylum Cnidaria; class Hydrozoa; order Limnomedusae; family Olindiidae; genus Craspedacusta; species Craspedacusta sowerbii. The sequence continues at coordinate 2,403 of QQSS02000796.1, read as the reverse complement.
ACTCACGAAGCCCACTTCCTTCACATCACTCACCATTGTTACCAAGAAGTTCACGTTCTGCCTACTTATAACAAATGCATATATATCTTCATATATATTTCCAGGCGTGCATATTTCCATAAGCCAAATGCGCACTCAGTTGCAGTAGGCTATGTTAACATTAATTTTTTGTACACCTGCAGGAAAGGGAAGCACATTGGTGCTGCTAATTTTGCTTAACAAAAAAGCGCCTGCCCCTCAATTTTTGTGTAACTAAAGAAACATCAATATACCCTATTTATAATTACCTCATTACCTAATGTATCCTTACATATACATTACATACATATACATATATATATATATATATATATATATATATAATATATAATATAATATAATATAATATAATATAATATAATATAATAATATAATATTATATATTACATATATGTATATGTGCAGCATGCAGTCTTTCACAACTGGATTGAATACCGGTGCCTCCAATATGCTTAATTTATGAGGAACAGTATAACACTAAATACTAGGCTTCTTAGAAAAAACTTCAAACTTGAGTAGAAGACATGATATAAACATTAAGATACCTGTATCATTACACAAACGTTGCCTTTGGAAATCAAAGTGCAGCTGAAGTTTGCAACCATTCCATATAAAATGGAAACTCTCAAATATTGCACATAAAGACCAGTGTTTTGGCCCTGCACATTTTATATATAAGACCATGAGAACACCTAACCTTTCATTGTCATACTACACACATTACGAACAGAAGATATGAAAGAAATGGATGAATAGGATAACATGGTTGCTTACTCCATGGTTTCAGGGGAAATGAGAACAAAACTCATAGACTTAACTCTTCATTTGAGCCTTATTACCCACATGGTAAAGACCTAGCAAGTCTGCAGAAAAAATCAGCATGATATAGGGAAATTAGTTTCTCACTTTTTCTTGTACTGGAATTGTAACCCGACCAATGATTTGAATTAACTATCAGCACTAAGCGATTCGACCATAACAAGCAGGAAAAATATAGAGAGGATAAATTGGCTTTGCTATGACTCATATGAGGCAATGTATGGAGAATCGTAGCACACATCAGGATCTTAGTGGGGCTGGTGACCGTTATGTATATACACTTCACTTCTAATTTAAATTTTCGTTCTACCCGAAAACCGAATAACACTAATTAATTGAAGCCTTTCAAAAGCCTCAAAATTTGAATCAACTTTTGAAGGCCATATTCACGTTAATTCCAATAGGCCAGGATGTGCAGAAAAAAATATATATAAACATGCACGTAGAAGCACTCCGCTGCATAGCAGATACGTAAACAAAAAATTGGAATTTCGCAGGTTACAGGACGTCAGCTTCAAAATACAGGAGACTAAAACGAATTCCAAGCAGGAAAAGCTGATTTCCGCTTGGCAGCTTTTATCTGGATAACCAGTAAAATGAAAACCTAAGCACCAATCTACTGCACGCCAACCGACCGTCGCCGCGAAGGCTGCCAATGCGAACAAATCGCGCATGTGCCATTCTGTGGCCCCTTCGTGTATAATTAAAAGGGTGCTCATGTACGCCATAGAGTTATTATATACCTTATACTAAGATTACCTCTATGATGTACGCATACCACTCTCCTACGTAAGGGGCATGTCACCGAGGCAGGAGCCTGCATGTTATATTCAATTTGAGGCATCTCTTGCTTGAGAAACAAATGTGTTCGGGAAATTGGAAGCTGTCACGGCCGCAAAGACTCCTAGCCATAAACTACTACCGCTCGCGCGAGACTGTTGTGAGTCTTGGCACTTACTTAAAACATGCACGTCACACACGCTATACACTTTCTCTATACACACATTAGGTACGACCCACATTATGCCCAAACATATGCTACTTGCTAACACGGCCACATTCCACATGCATCTGCATGAGCAACCTAGTTATGTCTGCAGGGCCAGATTATGACCAGTTGGGGCCCTAGGGCCAAAACTTTTGCGGGGCTCTTGCTGTTATTGAACCCTCCAAAAATTCTCCACAAAGATTCATATGAAAGATCCTCTGGATATTCATCAACAAATTTCTCAAAATACTGTGCATATTCTTCCACAGGCTTAGATTTCGGATATCGTCTCCCAGTGACTGATGAAGATCAGATCACTGTTGTGTTTGAAGATCTTCTTTTTCTACGGCGGAAATGCTTCAAAATTTTGTCTTACATAGCCAACATGAAAACAAGCTCTAGTTGTTCCATCTTAATAGCAAGACTTGCTGCTTCTAACTTGGTTTTTCCATTTGCAGTTTGAAATTCAGCAGATTCATCTTCAATCATCATCATCATCATCATCATCATCATCATCATCATCATCATCATCATCATCATCATCATCATCATCATCA
>QQSS02000685.1:0-20211 GCA_003687565.2 Craspedacusta sowerbii | reverse complement strand
TACGCTAAGCGGACCTTGATTTTGCAGAACTTGTATCCATCTTCGTTGACGGTCAACATGACCTGATCGACGATACCCGTTTCGCTAGCGCGTAGAAACGTGCTCGCGTCGCGTTTCTTGTAGTTTCGCATAGTCGGCTCCAGTTCGTCGTCGTCTTCCGGCAAAGTGGCCGTTTTCCCGATGATTACGTCATCGCCACTGACACGCGTGCCGGGAGCGATCAGTCCATCGTCGTCGAGTTTGTCGTATATGGCGCTGCGCATACCTAAAAGGAAGGGAGAAAAAAATTAGTTGCACAGGAGGGAACGCTTGAACTAGGCAGGAAAAATATGAATTCAAACTCACGATGGAAGCACCATGAACATTTACGGTCCATAACATACAGATAAGCACCATTGCAGGAGAGAAAAAAAAGGAGTTGCGCAAAGGGTCTGCTAGAAATATGCATGACAAAAAAAAAAAAAAAAAAAAAAAAAAAAAATACGGCAAACCACATTACAAATTCACGTTGCATCATGAAAATTTCGGCTACCCAACACGCAGACTCCACAGGCCCCACGCGCACTATAACTAAATCATTACGTCCTAAATTATGCGATGTGACAAAGTGGCAATTTTCAGAACTCGGTATAGTTACGGAATAGCCGGTTCACGGAATAATCGGCGAACAGCATGTACAGGGTCAATCAGTAAACAGTGCAAGAAACGCGACCCACAAGTGAAGAAATACTATGAAAGAAATAGGAATTATGCAACCATGAAAATTAGACATACCAACACATTCCGTTCGGTTCGGTTTCTCGAAGTGCTCCTCCTCATCCCCCCGGCGCGTCTCCTCATCTTTGTACGAGCGGTAAAACACGGAACGATACAGACCACGGTTAATGGCGGATGCATTCATCAAAACAGAGTCCTCTTGATTGTAGCCGGTGTACGACGCGATTGCAACAATGGCGTTGATACCTTCATTAAGACAAAAAAAGCAAGAATATTGCAAAGACAATCCAAAACTCAATGTAAGAGTACGAAAGAAAGACATTTGGTGAGTTAGATAATCAAGCAGGTACTTCAGACTTGGAAGGAAATAAGTTCTACATAATAGGAAGAGCTTCGCGAGTGGAACGTTGGAGAACAGTAGTGGCCCAATAAATAACACGCACAGATAAACAACGAAAAATAAACAACAACAGATAAACAACCAAAGGTAAACCACAAGCACAGACACACAACAAACACAGATAAATAACAAACACAGATAAATAACAGCCACAGATAAACAACAACCAAGGATAAACAACAACCACAGACAAACAACACGCACAGATTAACAACAACAACAGATAAACAACAACAACAGATAAAAAACAACCACAGACAAGCAACAACCACAAATAAACAAAAACCACAGATAAACAAAAATCACAGATAAACCACAACCAAAGATAAACAACCACAGATAAAAAACCACAGATAAACAACAACCACAAATAAACAACACACAGATAAACAACAACCACAAATAAAACCACAGACAAACAACTACCAAAGATAAACAACAACCACTGATAAACAACAACCACAGACACACAACAACCAAAGATAAACAACAACCACAAATAATCAACATCTTATTCAAGTAAACTAGCTTATTCCAATAAATTACTTGCTTCAAAAATGAATACGGTTTTCCTCGACAGAGACTAATTGTTGCATTAAACAGATATCACGAGCTAAGGGACGAGGCTAGCTTGTAAAGGGCATGATTATGATGACAAACAATCTCGTACCGGCGGGCAATTCACGAAACTTTAAGAAGTCCATCGAGCGGGTGGTAACCAGAGGCTTCTGAGGGTAGTAGAGGACGTGCGCTAAAGTGTCCATGCGCACGTGGAAGTTGGTTATGTAGACGCCCATTGCCTGCTTGCCCATGGCAGACTGATACGTGTTACGAGGAGACTGCAAAGTACGCAGAAAGAGATGTGAGAGTTGAACTACAACAAGAACCACCACAACAACGACAAGAATTTATTTTCTCAATAAATTCGGAATTAGAGAAAGCTTACAAAACGCGAAGGTTTTGTAGGCTAGAATGTTGGGCAAACCAATTATGAGTTACACAATTATCAAGGAGAAGGCCTCCTCATAGCCGGAGCTAATTAGATCGAGGTTGCCACCCTATCATGAGCACCCAGACTACTGAAAAGAATACAGTACACATGCAGATATGACGCCATTACAATCATCCTTACTGATTAATAAAATGACGACTTCTGATAGATGATAACTGATAAATTCTTACCCACGCAGACATACGTTTTAGAGCCCCTGCACTAAAGGGCATCAAACCAGCCCTCTTCCGCATTTTCTTTAATATCGCGCCCCGCAACATCTGCATCTTGCATTTATCGCACAATTAGATCAAACAAAGGCGCACAACCAATTAACTGTCTGATCGCGAAAACATAGCAAACTTTGCATAACAAATGTGCGGCTCAGATCATAAACCTGTCACGAGGCGCGTACCTGGTTGTGATCGGGAAACGGGATAATCGAAGCACATACACCCAGTATCATGGAAGGGTGGATCTCGCAGTGCGTGTAAGTCGAGCAGTAGGCCATGCGGTCCTCGGAGCCCGTCAAGTCCTCAGGCGTCATCGCAATCATGGACGTCTCCTCCTCATTCACGTCGACGTACTCAACCACGCCCTTCCCGATCAGGTCCGACCACCTGCGCACCGAGCTTTCGGGACTACACCACAAAGATAAAGTATCAGGAAAAGATAATTTAAGGCAGGCGCTACAACGACGCGAGCCCCCAAAAAGAAAGCCATTTCGGCGTTGCAGGCAACGGCAATCGCGGAAAATGCCGTTCCGAGTAAACGAGGAGGCCTAACAAGAAAGCCAGACTTTTCTAATGCATGTGAGCCGATCTGCAGACGATTCGGCGTACCACGTTTTAGCGCACCTCATTTATGATCGCACGCTACAACGCTCCTCGATTCAGCGAATTACATTTCAGCGCAGGCGCCTTTGATTAAACTTTAATTCCGCGAACCTCAATCCAGCGAAGGCAGCACGTCAATTCACCGAAGTACATTTCAGCGCAGGCACCTTAGATTAAACCTCAATTCAGCGAAGCCAAATTTCAGCGAACCTCAATCCCGCGAAGGCTTTCTTCAGCGCACCTCACTCAGTGCAGGAACCTTTCAGCAAACGTCAATTCAGCGAGCGGCACCTTTTAGCGCACCTTAATTCAGCACAGCTTATTGCAATTCAGCACCTTAATTCAGCTCTTTCGATCGCTGTGAGCGATGTATGGCTAATTCCTCAAAGGCGCTTATATGGGGTTGCGCTGAATCGCTGTTACGCTGAGTCGCGCCATCAAACTTTCTTAAGGAATCAACGCTCTTAAGAAATGCCCGAAACCGGGAAGCACCAGAGAGGAATAACGTTCAAGCATGTTGGACACGAGCGGGGAGTTCACGTGATGAATTTTTCTACTTGGTGCCCACGCAGGACGGTCACGAAGTAGCCCATCAGGTAACGCGGGGAGCCTCGCACAGAAAATTAATTTTCCCCTCCGCACACATAGTCATAATTAAGCCAAATATTAATAAAAATCCTAATCGGGATTTTAACCATAGTATAGGAATTTAAGATGAAGGACTTACATAATCATTACAGCAATATAACTTAGCAAGCATAGTCTTAATCCCAGGCATAATTGAGGAGCTGATATTTTTTACTTACCCATAATCGCTATACTCTCGCTCCTTTAGTAAATCGATGTGGCTCTTTTTCAACAACAGCTTGCCATTCTCCACAATCAGCAAAGGCCTACACACACGACCCGCGTCTGTGTAAATTCGTATTTCCTTGTCTCGGATGTCGCGAACCATGGAAACCTAAGGACGGATACACACCAGGCTAAGTCCGAGCTACCTTCGAGATGCAAAAATAGAATAGGGAGTCTTCTACGTTGCTTAGCACTTAAACATAATGCACCTAAAATATAATGTACATGTAATGTAGAAATGTATTGTACATGTATGTAATGTAATGTGTTCTACGTTGGTTAGTACTTACAATGGAATGTGCAACTTATTACTTAGTACGTACTATACACTGATGAGTACAAGCTATACACTGACGAGTACAAACTATACACTGATGAGTACCAACTATACACTGACAAGTACAATCTAGCACGAACAAACAGCAACACATGCACAGACCAACAACATTCTCAACAAACGACATACCTACGTACGTGGAGAAATGAACACAGCCACTCACACCTATGGGACAAGAAGTCCCCGCACTTACCTCTGACACTATAATGTCCATCTGCCGCCGGAGGCGTCTAAGGGTTAGGATGAGCTGCTCGGGATCGCGGTGGATGCCTACCCAACACCCGTTCACGAAGATTTTCGTGGCACTACGAGAGAAAAAGACGGCATGCAATACGCACAAGTGCCCACTAACTGATATTCTCTGCGTTTAGCAAAAGTAACAACAGATTCTTTGCAGCCTAAAAGCTTCCAATACCAAAGAATCTAAGCTCGCTAAATTTAAAACTGCTGGAATTCTCGGAAGCCCAAAAGCTTCCAATACCAAAATGATAGCTCGCTAAATTTAAAACTGCCGGAATTCTCGGAAGCCTAAAAGTTTCTAATACTAAACTTTTCTATACCAATACTACAGACTCAAAGCTTGAAAAATTTACTACTGCTGGAATTCTGCCTAACAAACTACCAAAGGCGAGCGTCACTCACTCTTTGATCGCAGAGGGGCTGATCTCTTCAAGGTTTTCCATCGTCCATTCTTCCAAGAACTCCAGAATCGGACTCGGCTGCGAACCGACAGAGATGTAGGCCATCAGCGCTAAGTTTTTCACCAGGCCCACAGCTTGACCCTAGAATAGCACAAATCCCGACTAAATTTGCTCACCCGTGACAACACACACGTCCTACAACAAAGTTTCTACATAACTTCACGCTCAACTTCCGTCATTGCTTTACAAAGAGAGTTGATTCACGTACACAATATTGCACATATATTGCGCATGCCACACCCGGAAAGCAGTTACTACGTTGGGGCGGGGAGGATGAATCTCCTCTTGCTTAATTGTTAGGATGCGCTTACAACTTACAAGCCGGATGCACTCCCATAGCAATATAGGAGAGGCCAGCTTTATCTGCTAAACTATGGTCGGTTGCGACGAGAAAGGTTTGTCGAATACAAACCACCGAAGGAGCGCACTTTAATTCAGAAATGGCACATTTTAGCGCACCTCGATTCAGCTCTCTCGATCGCTGTGAGCGATGCATTGCTCATTCTTCAACGCGACATGTTGATATTAGCAGAGTGCTCTTGGCTAAGGAAGAGGCACGTAAACGGGATGCGCTGATATGCGGGATGCGCTGATATGGGGTTCGCGCTGAATCGTTGTTACGCCCGTGAGTCGAGAAAAGCCAACCCATGATGAGTCCTTTGCAAGCTTACACCCAAGCCAAAACGCTACCGAACCAAGTAATATCACTATATATGGAATTCACAACTTCCTCCATTCCCCCAACGCCAGACGCGTTTCGCCTTATGTGGGGCTCATCAGTGACGTGCATGGGAACCGAACCCGGGTCGCAAGAACGCCGGACTACGTATGCAATAATGACTAGCTCAGGTAGATGAGAAACAAACCTCGGGGGTTTCTGCGGGGCAGATCATTCCCCAGTGCGTGTTGTGCAGATGCCGCGGGCGCGCCAGCTTGCCGTCGCGACCGATGGGCGAATTCAGCCGACGCAAATGGGACAGCGTGGAGGCGAACGTCAGCCTGTTGAGCACCTGTGACACCCCGGCACGAGCCTGGTGAGCTTTCTTCTGGTCACCCCAGTTGCCTGTGGCCAGCGAGTAGCGCAAGCCATCGGTAATCGTCTTCAGCTTAACGGTTAGCTTCACTTTGAAGTTCTTCCCCTTGTCAATAAACTTTTGCACGTACAGACGGATCTCCTTCATTAGGTTCTTAAATAACCTACAACGAGATTGGAACTTTAAAAAGTACGATATTTTCCTACATGGCCTCACTTCCGAAAAATAATTTCTTTAATACCCAAAGTCGTGTCAAAGCAAGCACCGCGGCATTATCAGTAACACTGTGAAATAGTTCGTCCATCCATTCCCTACGTGGACAATACTTATTCCCTACTTATTCCCTACGTGGACAATAAATATCATCATTTTCAACTAACCATGTATACTAACCCTCGAAAAAGGAACGCAAGCAACGGTCCAGCTAAGTCCAAACGCTTGTTTCCATAGTGATCTCTGTCATCCAACTCTCTACGTCCAAGTGCAGCTAGCAGAATTCTGTGGACCATGTACCTAAGGGAGGGATATCGAGGATTACCTTGGATTCCAGAAATTCAAGAAGAGTATTATAACAGTAAAAGCCCATGATATCATAGGATGTCGCAAGGCAATCATGATAACCCACTTACTCGCATAAAACAATCTGCAATGTCATTTTTTACAGTTCTAGTGAGCGAACTAAGGGAGAACGAGAACATCCTTGTTCCTACCCCAGAAAGTAAGCTTTTTTAGTCTCGCAGAAATCACTAGTTCCGACGTGTGGCAGCATTTCCTTTTGAAGAATCTCCCTAGCATATTTAATGCGCTTTTCCTTGGTCACGCCAGGCCGCGCTCCACGGGTGCCGATGAAATTCAGCGCCACGTTTTGCTCTTGAACCACGAAAGCCTCATCCAACGATGGTTTGACCTATGACAGAGTGCGAATAAAGCATATGACTCGTATTTCATGCTCACACCACAGTGCAAAGGCATCTTTCCCGAGAAGAGAAAACAAACATTGACGCAAGAAACCATAAAATAAAAAGAATGGGTCCAAATCGCTGACATTAACATGAAAAACAAGGCCATAGGAAAATTCCAGAAAGAACGGGGTAAAAATTAGCAGCTCCAACCGTTGTTCGAAACGCCTTACCATTTCCATCATCTCCTGATCCTCAAAGTCATATATGATGTGCTCCAATATATCACGATCAGACACGAACCCCAACGCTCGGAAGACAATCATGATGGGGATTTCTTGTCTAATGTACGGGATGGTGGCAATGATTCGCTGCCCGATGGCACTTTTCTTCGAGCCTCCTCCACCCCTCGCCAACATGGAGACGAACATGGTGCTCGTAGGGCGAGACGACTGCTCCAGACAAGATCGAATCTCGCACGTGAACGCGTACTTCGAGTCCTTCTTTTGAAATACGTACACTGTATTCGTGGCCATCTTCTCCTGAGCGATCAGAACCTTTTCTGAGCCATTGATGATGAAGTAGCCACCGGGATCTAATGGACACTCATTGAGCTCCGTTAAGTCACGATCTGCCAAACCACTAAGTAGACAGTACGTTGAGCGCAGCATAATCGGAATCTTGCCGATGAAAACCTTTGGGCTTTCTTCGATCTCAGGCTGCATGTGACTTTTAGTAACGGTTTTAGTAATATCGATGTAAAATGGAGCGGAGTAACTGCCAAATAAAAGAAAGTACTTAGCAGTAACATTTCAAACTAGGCAACGTATCCATTCACATTCTTGCAAGAGCAGATGTTTAAAACCACAGGTTCATGCAGCCACGAGTAAGCCTTACACTATCAAACACAAGAACGCTGCAAACAGCGACTGAATATTGACTGCATTAAGACAGGTGCGTATCGGATTTTAGCACTAGCTCTCAATAAACAGGATAGATACATGCTCCACAAGGAAAACTGAATTTTTTGAATTTCTTACTTAGATAAATCTCCCTAAAGAAATCCTAAATCTAAACCTCGGCACGAAGCGTTGAACTAACTTGAACACATAATAATCAAACCCACAAGACTACTCACGTAAGGTTCCGAAGGCGAGCCTGATTAGGCATCATGCCTTTAGCAGCACCTTCTTTTTCCCAAAGAGTGGGCTTTGACAAATACACTTGCCCAAACTTGAGCTGGTAACGAGTCTAAATAAATGCAATTCATAGCTACACAACAGAGTTAAGAGCTCACATGAACAAATTACCATCAAGATTTTTTAAAGATAAAAATTTATGGATATCAAGAAAAACTTTTTAAGTCTGCTTAATAAAACTCCTTCCAGTCTGATTATGATCGTCATCATGAGCTTTGGTAGCTTCACATTTACACTTCTCCTTTTTTCCTATTAAAAAGCATGCGCACAACGTTCTCACCAACCCCTAAAAATCAACTAAAAAAAAAACAACATGTAAAAACCAAATGACAAGGCACTTACAAAGAAACTACAAAAAATCTTCTATAAAAGCATGATACCAAGATGACGCAGTAAACTAAGAAAGAGTCTAAATATCCCATTTACTAATACATTTGACGCTGTTGTGCTACTTAAAATACCATAAAAATTATGATCTTCAAAATCCTATCTGAACCACCAGAAAACCTAAATATTTGCACTCAACTATGGGAATCAAATCAATTTGATCTGGCAGCTTCACAAATGAAAACATGTGGGAAAAAGCAAACAATGCCAAGAGTCCACTTACAGGCTCTTCCAGGTCTTCATCCTTATATTGTGCTTCAGCTTGCAGCTCTATAGGTGGTGACTCCTCTACAATCCGTTGCACAGACATCTGAATGAATTCATCAAATGAGTCTAACTGCTGTCGCACCAAACCTTTCTCCTCAAAGTATGAGCTAATAACTACCCAACAAGCCTCTTGCCACACATCTTGAGTGATATCATCTCCTTCTTCATCCTCTTCCTCAAATCTCTCCTCATCATCTAAAAAAAAAGCCTGCACTATAGAGCTTGTAAAGGCTAGCACATAAAAGCCCTCATGCATGTTCATGGCAAACAGACAAGCAACGTATGGCATCACTTAGCAAAAACACACCAGATAGAACTGCAAGAAACCAAAACCAAGGATTTCAGGAAAAGGTGTTCCAGGACGGCATAATTTTTTATCCATTCATTCTTTTATCATAAATTTTTAGAAGAAGAAATTCCATAGAGTCACGAAGGAACAAAAATAGATTGATTTGCAAGACAAATCCTGACAAGATCAGAACAAGAACCCAAGTCATACCATACCGAAGGTATATAAAGAGCAAAAAACAAACAAAAATTTAGACACTTTCAGCCAAAAGGCTTTTTGGATCTACAATTAGAAGAATCTTCTTTTTTTGCTTTGTGTTTTCCTAGCAACAATTTGAGCATAAACACCCTATAACCGCTGTTGGTGCTTGATCGCAACACGGCTACAAAGATTCAGCAGGGGTTTTATAGGCCTTTGCTAGGCTAGAGGAGAGAAATCCTCCTCCTTTATCCTGGCTTGGGACTGGAAGTGGCTAGTAGCTAAATGGCAGGGCTTCTAAGTTTTGGCTAACTGGCTGAGTAAGAAGGATCTAGCAACCACAGAGTTTAATTGTAGGAAGATCCAGAGCACATAAATCAATAGTCAAAACACATCACTCAAAATCGTTGCGACCCGTAAAATCAGAGAAAGGAGAAGGATTCAACTAATAACCAGGGTCAACTCTGAAGCGAGCTTAAGAGTCCTTCTGAAATAATGTTACTGATAACATAGTGTCTATCACACAAAAAATAATTTAAATAAGCGCCTGAAAAAATGATATATAATTTGCGTTGAATATAAAATCCAAGAGAACTAACACTACGGTCAGCTTTCACCCAAATGCAGCAATCAAAAAGGGAAATGCCAAAGGTGATATCGCCAATGGCTGAACAAACAGTAGCAGTGAATGCAGTAGAGGGGACAAAAACACAAATTTTCATAAATAACTACAGGTGGTTGCAAAGCAAGCTCATACACATGCATACTATAATTTTGAAAATGCAGATACAATTAAAAATGTCCTAAATATAAAGCAAAACCTACGAATGTATAGAAGAACACATAAAAGGGTATGAGTGGAATTTTCAAATATTGAAATACCTGGGAAGTCACTGAAAGTGACAGGAATCAGAAGAGCAGGGACATCTTGAAAGATGGAAGTCACAAACTGGAGCTGTTCTTGTGATGTGTTTGAAAAGTTTTGCAGAGTGCCTGCTTCACTGCAACACTTAAATGTATTAAACACGGGGTAACTGAAGAACATTCAAAATGGAAAACAACTTTTTTTGAACCCTGCCAAGTAGTCATCTCAGGGTCAGGACACCTAAGCAATGCAGATTGGCCAGCCCTGTAGCAGACGTCTTCATCAAACCATACAATCTATTTCATACGTTGCGGTATTCGCATCAATGGATACCATCAAAATTCACTTCAAAAATTAATTCAACATACAGTCTGATAAGGAAATCACGATTCCCGAATCAGCTGCAGCAAAACGTAAGTTGCTCAAAAGATTGTGCACAAGTTGTTTTCTTGTTTCTGGCAATAAGTTTTTGAGCTACAACCAAAATCTGAAATCAAAAGATGCTTCATACCTTCCTCCGTTGGATCAAACATGTCTTAATTATTTGAAGACGTATAGATAGCGACCTGAATCTCGTAGATGCAAGGAGATTTCAACTACTCCATTCACAAACATCGTACCATAAGACAGCCGCCATTAAATGCGGGCTGCGAACGGTACAGCAGACGAAACCCTAAGGTACCACGGGTGCGAGTGTTGCCACAGGTCAACGCAGCGGGTACCTAAAATTTATTTATTATCCACAACTGTAAAGTTATATTATTACTGGTGGATTTTACTGGATGGCCGATTTCAAAAAATATGTTCTCGTGTGATATGAGCCTCACTGTGCGGTATTCGGTGCTCTAGGCCACACCAAACTTTACATTTACGTAAATAAAGGCAGTGGACGCAAAGGAATCTAAGAATATTGGTGTCATGGCAAGACCCAGAACGTTTTCAAAATTTCAACCAACCAAGTGTTTCTACTTTGGATTCATTTCCCCCTACCTCTAATATGGAAAAATTATCTGGACCAGCACCAGCAAGAGTACGTTATCATAGATAGACAGACTCCGAACGCGAGCTGTACGCATCATCTCATTTGCTGACAGATTAGCTCACTCATGGCCTCTCATGGTGCACGGTAACATCTTGAACAAATATGAGCTAAGCATTTTTCAAACCCTAGTCTTCATATATCAAGAAACCATGCATATGAAAAACTTTCAAGCTGAAACTAAGAAGTTCCTACTCAATCACCCTACAACCATTACAACCTGGTGACGGGCACCCATGTATAACTGCCATATAAGGATACTCCTTTGGAGATGTTTTAAAAGCATTGTTGAATAAACAACAAATTTGGCTAACGGGATCTATAATAGCCTGTACGTTGTTCTCCAAATACCAGCAAATAAAGATTGGATGAATTATTGAACGACCGAATTTAGTTTTTTCCCCCATGCCTTGGAGCCCACTCATATGGACCTTGGAAAACCGTTCTCTATGAAAAGCTCAAGGTCTTCTCGGAGAACAATACCATCTCTGAGTACCTAATCTGAACTAATAGAGACCAATTTTATTATATGCTCGTAAATGTTGTTTACTTGTTTTGTTAGTTGCAGCGCAACAACTCAATATAATGAAGGAAACGTGCATCTGAACTTGTTAGTTACCAAGTCATAATGTCGTACAGTTCTCATCCGTTAACTCAGCTCTCGTGGTCTAGTAGTAAGTGCTCTGCTATCCACTTCGGCAACCCGGGTTTGCTTTTTATGCAAGTCACTGATGAGTTCACATAGGGCGAAACGCGTTTCGCGTTGGGGGAATGGATGAACTGGTGAGTTTCTTAACTCATCCATAATAAAAATTAGAAACGAACTGTGCAGCTGGCAATGTGATATGAGGCTGCTAAAAACTGTGACGATCTCGTGCAACTTTGCACTTGAGAGTTGACTATTTTCTCGTAAAACGGTGCACTCGAGGTCTCCATAGGTTTTGAGTTCTTAATGGGACTCCCAGGAGTTACTTGACCAGTTACAACTCTAACCAAGCGTCTCTGACGAGTTCCTTGGCCGGGAAGAAACGTAATCATGTAATAAAAAATTAACGTGTGGAAACAAAGGAGCAATCTACTCATGATTTGTTTAGTCTCTTTAAGATAACAGTTTTTTTTTCAGGATGCTTCTGGTTGGCCTACACGCGGCGACGTACTTATTGGCTAGATGAACTGAACTGTCTGCATATGCCGTGAACTGTCATACTCATGAGGGAAGGCGCCTCAGGAGCTCAAACGTTAACTTGAAGACGGAAGATCGTGGCGTAGGCCATAATTTAAAATATCGCACTCGCCAATATAATTTGCAGGAAGGGCTTGTTACGGCTTCTTTCAAAGTGTATGGAATAGACATGGCATACCAAAAGTTTTGAATACTTGCCGAGAATTTTACCATGCTTCCTTTGAGTTTCCGAGACATGGCAATTACTGACATGGTATAACTACCACTATCTATGCATGATGTTGTTTCTCAGTTACCTAGTCAAAAAAAGGACCCTTATAATGTTGTTTTTTTTTTAATGGCACATTCCCGTTGAAGGCTTTTGCTGTGGTTTCTGCAAAGGATTCTTAAAATCCAACCATGCTTTTATCAAAGTTGCTTACAAATTTGCAGGCGGGATATTCACTCAAATCGACTAGGTGAAATCCTTGATCTACGTAGCTACAGTTACGGAGGATCTCCCCTTCTCCTAGAAGCGCAGATCTTGACAATATTTGTGGACACCGTTTATTCTTTGAGCAGAAAATGTTTAAGCTTGATGATTGGAACTTTGATTCCGTGCTTAATTTATAGCGTGTCTGCAGTGCGCGTTCATGGAGACAAATAAAACCATGTTTCTGTTGTTGTTGTTGTTGCTGCTGATGTTGTTGTTGTTGTTGTTGTTGCTGCTGCTGTTGTTGTTGCTTCTTTTGTCGTAGTTTTCGTTGTCTGTCATATCGTAGGATTTCTGCGTACTTGTTGGCTGTGATTTGGTGGTAAACGTTCATCAAGCGAGCCATGTACGATCATGTGCTGTAGGCGATTGTTTGGAACTGTTTGTTAGTGCGAGAAATCTCTCAGAGCTCAAACGTACGAATCTGGCTGCATATGTAAATGAACGACGCAATACAGTAGAAAGCGAAAACAGGCTAGACGTCAGAATACAAGAGTATGGAATTGCTTAGTTCTTCAAAAATCGAAAAGTGGCCCGTTCTCTGCACAGCACCTGCAAATATATAAATAGTACATCTACTCTTTCTGAATTCAAATTGTCGGAAGATATTGAGAAAAGAATACAAACCAACTCGGAAGTCTTGGTAAACGACCGGGATCGAAATCGCTTTTAAGCCCTTTCAGCCAAACCCAGAAGCAATGATCTCGATTTCAAAGTTTCCGACATTTAGTATTTCTGATACGAAATATTCAACGTGGATACAACTCTCAAAACTTAAACTTGCATGACAGACAGTCTGGTGGACTCAGACTTGTCTGGTCTCGGTCTTAAATGGAAGAAGTTTAATATAGAGCAACTTGCAGGCTTATAAGAAAGCTGCGCCATACACGCACATCAAACTGCGCTCTACGTATAGGAGTCAGCTAGATCCAGTTACATGCCGGCTAATTCACCCCTTTTGTCAAAAATTGCTAGCGCAAGAGGAATAGCCATTGTGTGGAAATTAGTCCGTTACTTAGTACTACCAATAGCACAAGGAGCAGAGTTTCCGCAACAGGCGTACGTAGAACTTCCTTTTCGCGAGTTGAAACGTTAGCAAGGTAAGAATCGACGTGCCATTCGTTATAATACTCAATGTCATACATGTTATGGCAAGATAATTATTTGTTCACTCAAATTTTCAAGGACACAAAGAAACGTCTTATATTCCTTACAGCAAACACACACACACACCACACATCTACACAAACACAAGCATCTACACACACATCCAAACACACACCTACACACTCCTACACACACCTACACTCACATCTACACTCACACAAACACACACACATCTGCACAAGCAAACACACATCTACACACATCCACACACACATCTACACACACCAATACATACATCCACACACACACACAAACACGCACACACACACGCACACACACCAAATAACTAATCTAAGCTTAAAATCAAAATTAAATTGAAGCTCAAAAGCTGCAGACGAAACGTGCTTGGTCAGAATGGCGGACTGACGTTACGACGGATCCCGAAACAATATGTGGCTTTCGCAGGATCGCTGTTACGAAAGCTCGTCGCGGCGATGACTCAATACTCGTCCTCGCACATTGACACAGATCGGTGAACCGGACCACCACGAGATGACGTGCGGGTCTTCAGTGTCGGTACTGGAATGAAAAACAAAAAAGAAACAACAGATGATGAACAGTAATCTCTAAACTCAAGCTCGACCGAAGAAGGCCAGTCCCACTAAAAAATATTGACTTGTGCATTACATGTGTTTGTGGCGTGAAGGCAGGTATGAAAAAAAAACTAACAGTCGTACACTTGACATTCAGTTTCATCTCACAAAAAAAAAAACACAAAAATCATATTCCTGTTCCTGAAGCTTATGTTTTGCAGACGGATATAAGCGGACTATACCAAAGTCGTACAACAACAACAACTACAACAACAACAAGAATAACAACAAGTACAACAACAACAACAGCATTGTTAACAGCAAATATCGTTCTCCCTCCGTAAATTCAATTGATGGTAACTTCCACAAAATCACTTGATATAAAATAGTTCACAGTTTGACTCAGAATTCGTAAGACCTAACGAGCAGCGTTAAAATTCTAGACTAGTTTGAAGAAGTAATTATTCCATTGCATTAGCACCATTAGTCAGCAAACATAAACATGCAATGTAACCCAAAACCTACGATCTACATCTTGTTGCGTGTGGTCTAAACTAGTCGCAAGTTTGTGCGCAATCCGTTTGTGAAAAGAGAAAAAAAACTTAACAAACACAAGGTAGGTGCAATAGGCATGGGGGTAGGAGGGGGGAAGAACGATAAAGATTATTTCGATCATCCATGTCAAGCGGGACTACTGGCTGGCGTGTGGCAAACTTTCTATTAACAATCTACGAATGAACCATGCGCGTGGCCACAAACACATGCATGCACTGACCTGCATAAGACAAGTCACTGAGTAGAATGAAGTACACTTTCTACTGATGATCAAGGCTACAGTGTGCGCATGCTACTTTTGAATATGAATATGCTTCTCGCCCGGCATGGCGAGGAGCTTTTAGATGTTAAAATTACACATCCATCCGAAACATTATAACAAGCAATGCGATTTTCACAGGCTGTCGGCAGATTGATAACATAAATTGAGAATCTGCCACACGTGCGCTCACGTCTGAAGACAATCGTAAGACGAGATCGAGCCTCTCATAAAATTACAGATATCATGTGCCTTGTGCCGACTTTAGCACTGTGGTATACGCTGACTAACTTGACTTTGGGCTGAGTTTCCTTCATGCACTAAAGCTGCACTTTGAAAGCTGCGTCATACCTTCAAGTTCGCAGTCGTGTCTCATCAAGCTAGTAACAGATAGGTGGTGCACTTTGTTTATTTAATTAACGGCCGGATTCGGGCATCTCTCGCAGCAACTTGGCTGCGTTTTACCATGTGAGGGACTTAAATTAACTTGCAGAAATTCTTAGCCAAGCTTGGGGACATTATTAGGATCATAATGCCTGAAATCGCAACATTGGAAAGTTTGCAAGTTTGTGAAGACAGGATTTGCAACGTTGTAAAGTAGGTATGTTTGTAAAGACAAGATTTGCAGCAGTATAAAGTATGCAAGTTTGTGGCGGCAGGATTTGCAACAGTATAAAGTACTTAAGTATGTGAAGACAGGATTTGCAACATCGTATAGTATGGTAGTCTGTAAAGACATGATTTGCAACATTCTAAAGTACTTAAGGTTGTGGAGACAGGTTTTGCCACATTGTGAAGTATGGAAGTCTGTGAAGACAGGATTTGCAACATTATAAAGCAGGTAAGTTTGTGAAGACAGGATTCGCAACATTATAAAGTATGTAAGTTTCTGAAAAAGGGATTTGCAACAGTATTTGCGGGAAAACTCGTGCGGAGTGTTCTGGAGCGTCATAATTAGATTGCGCTCAACGGACATTTCTAGAAAATAGCGTTTTCGTTAAACAGGATTACATAGCCATTATTCCGCATGACAGCATCACCTAAGTCGTTTAGATCAAAATCCAGCGCGAATGCAATGCGTTGCCATCACCGCCATCATTATATTTTATTAGCGTCGTATAATCGTAAACCAGCCACTGCGCAACCACTTTTATAGGAAGACGCGAGAGATAGCGCCTGCGTCGTAAAGCCCTGCGTGCGCAACCACACTATTATCTTTTAGACGGTACGCAACTGATCCGTGATCCGAAACTCAGCCTGCTCAGTGCCTGATATCCTAACTGCTTCCAGATAAACTGCTGTAACACAATCGAACTGGTACTAAAGATAATCGTATGCAAGAACAAGGGAACCCCAAGAAGCCAGTTCTACGCGACAACTTGGCTCGAACAAATAGTTAATGAAGTGACTAGCAGCATATACATGACCTGAGCATGCTTTAGCGAGCAGTCGAAAGCAAATGCAATGAAGTCAACAAGAAGATGTTCCCCTAAATGGAGTCGAAAGAATAATACATTTTCGTCACTCGAGCACTGACGAGGTGACGCTGTATGCAAAGAAGAAAAGAAAATACTTCCAGAGATTGATAGCTTAGAACTCTCATATTGTCGAATCAAATAAAAACTCATTGAAATATAGAGCGCGGAAGATAAACCACTTTGATAACCAAACATAACCACTTAGCGTAAAAGGCGGCCCCAATATATAAGTCTTACGTAACGTTCTCGTATAATTTGTAATTAAAAATGTGAATCAATTTCATATACTTTATACACTCTGGAAACATAGTCCATTGATATACAGACTAGTATGACTAAAATGCCACTGTATTTTCACATATCATCTGACAATACCATGTACCGGCCCTGATACAAGTCAAAATCGACAGGATAGAGGCCCACCCAAGTCAGATAAGCAGATCAACTTCGACAACTTTACCTCCATCTGAGACCTTTCTTGTTGCACTTGGATTAAAACAGGAACGCAATGGCAAGAAGTTGCTTACTATCAGGAGGTCCAGTCTAGGAATGTAACTACGTCCTTATACGTCACACAACGAAAGCAATAACATGCAGTCCAAATCTCATAATATCTAGCTTTCCTCAGTCATAATATAACATCAATACCGTGATAATAAGGAGGGTTCAAACAGAAAGACTTCATCCGCAGAAAAACCCAAATAAGAAAGAAAAAACGTAAGCGCGACAGTCTGTCTGCAAGGAACAGACAGACGCAACTCGTCGTCTACACCAGCACACTTCAATCTTCTTCTGACAACGAGGCTTGCCGGTTACTGCCCGTTGACGACTGGCTGGTGGTTGAGAACTTGCGAAAGTTGGGCACCGATATCGATTCGTCTTCCGACATAGAGGCAGTTCGGTGGACGGACCCACCGCGAGAAGCAGTGCGCGTGCGCAAAGTAGGCACTGTGAACGCAACACATTTACAAATACAAAACATCATCGGGCCTTCCGGGACCGCGGGCATGGATAAGAAACACGGAGCAGAAACGAGAAAAAGACTATTCAATCCAATCACACTGCTGCTCTCAATCCCGCCGGGGGTTGTTCAGCGTCATGATCGAATCGACAACGAACGAGTCGACAACGAAAAATTGATAGAACAACCCACCTCACTGCGTTCGCTACGCGTTGGTCGATATTAGGTGAACGGCTTAGAAATTACGATTCAGATGAAAAAGATGCATTATATAATTTTCTAGGAGCTCGTATCGATCACTGTAACACATGCACTGACTGCAGGAAATACTTAATACTTGCACGGGAGAGTGAACGTTCATGCTACTCAACTGCTCCCCTAACAACTTGCGAAAAATCGCAAGCAGTTTACATCGGCACACAATCGAACCGAGGTCATGGAACTGCCTTCGCGAATGGCACAGAAGGTTTTAGGCATCCCACCATGAAACTCTGTGATTGCTGTTTTAATCAGTGATGCCCGACAATGGGGCTAGCCTGTTTGCGAATGGCACGGAAGGTTTTAGGCATCCCACCCTGAAACTCTGTGATTCCCGTTTTGATCAGTGATGCCCGATTGTGAGGCTAGCCTGTTCGCGAATGGGCCTTAGGCATCCTACCAAGAAACTCTGTGATTGCTGCCTTGAACTGTGATACCCGATCATGGGGCTAG
Organism: Craspedacusta sowerbii; assembly: GCA_003687565.2. Taxonomy (NCBI): domain Eukaryota; kingdom Metazoa; phylum Cnidaria; class Hydrozoa; order Limnomedusae; family Olindiidae; genus Craspedacusta; species Craspedacusta sowerbii. The sequence continues at coordinate 1,881 of QQSS02000685.1, read as the reverse complement.
CCTGTTCCCGAACGGCACAGAAGATTTTAGACATCCCATCCTGAAACTCTGCGATTGCTGTTTTGAACAGCGATGTCCGCTCATGGCGCTAGCCTGTTCACGTGCCAGCGCCGAAGTCGTAACAACCAAACAGGAATAAAACTCTGCCTTTGGGTGGCGCAGCCATGCGAGGCAAGCCGACCAAAAGCCGATCAGCAACAAGACTTTCATTATACAGTGTAGATTAGCAGCATGTGGTTAAAGGAGAAGGGGTAACGAACGTTAGTTTCAAAAAACCAACAGCCTCAGCTGACCTCAAGGACTTCTGGAAGACTTACCGAGTCCACAGCCTTGCATGAGCAGGAGGCATCCCTCCCCGCATTTTCCAGGCTATAAGAAGAAAAACGCATGGGAAACGTGCTCACTCATACTAGCACACAAAATAGTTTATCCACGATACCGTGCGGTATCGAAACCGCTCAGAAACAGGAACAAACCGCTGAGAATACATTACTACAGTTTAAATACCTCGATACGCTAGGGGCAGGCGCAACGGTTTATGAGGAATTTCATCCTTCTAGATTGCTCCGTGCCAATAAAAAAGGAGCGTTTCGTTACAAGCACCCTTGCGTAAATACGGGAAAGCATAGAAACGACCAGATACAAGAGCGTTGACACGAGCAAATCAAAGTCTGGACCAACTGACAACAACAACCAAACAACAGCAATAATAACAACAAAAACAAGAACAACAAAAGGGGCTTACGAAAAGGAAAGCGCTGTCAGTAGAAGCGAAAATCCTACTTTTAAGAAAGAAAACCTAACAAGCAAACAACTACGTGGAATTGCTAAATAAGCAGCCAAAATTACACATTTACTTAAGACTCACATCTTCGAAGAAAACATTTATAGCATCGGCAGTGTCGAGCAATGACGACTTGGTTTTGTCTAACTTCTGATGAATTAACGCCTAAATCAATAAACAGAAAACAGTAAAACGGCATTTCGAACGCATATTTTCTATTGAACTTTTACACGAACCTTACCAGGAACTAATAAACGAAGCTTAGATTGATCAAATCTGTCATCTCTGTTTGCAAACCTAATAACTTTCTAAATTCCATAGAATGAACTTTACAATAAACAACGACAAAAACTTGTAAGACGGTAAGCTCTGTAAAGAGGCTGGGTACTAAATAGAAGCAGATAGAAAATAGACGAATCGATATCGAAAAAAAAAGATAGACATACTGAAAGATAGACACATAAAGGTACATAGCCAGACTAATATAAGTACTCACAGCTTGTTCCTTGTAGGGCGAGTACATACTTGTGATTATCAACACACGGCATCTGCAAATCAAGCAGTCTTTTAAAGCATACTTTCAAAGCCTACACTGAAGAACTTATTCATTCAGCTCGAATCAGCAATCATCTAATGTTTATAGACAATATGAACGATGACGTCTGGTAGCACTATTCCTGCTCAAAACCCCAAGAAAATAAAATAAATAAATACATGAAAAGACTTACGTGATACCACCAACATCCTGAAGAATATCATGGCGTCTACATAAATAAAGCATACCATTATTCAACTCACGCAGCTTTTTACCTATCTACTATGTAAGCACATGAACTTGGTAAAAAGCTTCAAGAAGCCACGCATCAACCTAACCGAAGTACTCACGCAGCGATAAAAAAAAACCTCAAGGTGGACGCTCAAATACTGACAGTTTCAATCAAATCAACAATTCTAAATTTCTCAGGTAGAAGCTGTTAAAGGAGCTTTGCACTTAAATTTATATCTTCTATCTATAAAGTATATATATATATATAAAGTATATATAAATATAAATATAAATATATATATATATATATATATATATATATATATATATA
>QQSS02000574.1:0-20215 GCA_003687565.2 Craspedacusta sowerbii | reverse complement strand
ATGAGCTCCTTAACAAGGAGCTCACCTTCAAGGAAATCACAATCAACATCACCAGAGGTTCGTATGATTGTTTATATCTAAAAGAGAAAGTGAGAGAAGGAGGCGGCTCAGAGTACGTGGGCTGACAATCTCTTCCTTGCAACCCTGTGCCCAGCTGCGCGACATGATGCGTGGGTTAGTCGCAAGGAACTGTTTGCTTTACGAGCCAGTGTTTTAACAAAATGGCACATGTTTTTGCCGTTCTTTTGTGCGTTTACACGATATGGATAGCACAGCCCGGTACTTGTAAGTAAAATTTGTTGTTCTTTCAGCGTTTTTAGGTTATTTTTTAAATGTGATTTTCAGGTCTAAATTATCGTGATTTTGTTTTTGTGTCTTATGCTTCATAGTTATCTGAACGTAATTTCTAGACGTTTATTGCGTTTATTAACTTGTGGATCATTTTTTCCTCCAATTGCCTGGAGCGTAAATGTTTATGTATATTCTTAAAGCTAATAACTGATAAATTCGATGTTCACGGCTTCTCGTGGCAGAAAATGGCTGATATGCGGTGAATAGATTTTTCTCTTCACATTTTAAAGCAGAACATTTTACCATGTATGCGAAATTTACTTGTTTTCTGGTATACCCATGTACAACAATGTGCAGCATTAAGCAATTGTTAAGGATATCTTGTCAGATCTGGGGTGATTTTAAGGGTTACAACCAATGTGTTTCTGTGGCACGTTCTGTAATATTGTATAAAATTATTTTTAATTTGGAGAGCATAATTAATTGGAACATGGGAATGTCTTTTGAGGCATATTATTAGTAGTTCCTGTAAATGTTTGCTTTGGCTTCTTATTAATGTGGTTGCTGATATGCTGTGACACCTCTTCGTCATAAAACAATTATTGAATGTTATTCGCGTAACTATAAGCAGCAAGTGGTTTTCCATTTAAATGTATTGCAAATATTTATATTCCAGCCTTGTTCTCATGGCATCCAACTTTAATGGTGATTGGGGTAAGTTTGCTTTCTTTATCAGTTATGTTCTGTTTAACGCTTAAAATTAGAGTTATTGCAAGCTCGTTTGTGTTTTGTAGCATTTTTGTCATGTCTTTGTAAGAAGATCATGTGTGCAAATACTTCTCAACGTATATATTTCCAGGAATTTAATAAGATTTAAGACTCTTTGGCTTCTTCGTTGCTAGGTATCCCTAGGCTTATTTATGTTTGAGTCATTAGGTTGTCGCTGACAGCAGAATTTTTTAGGACCTTCCCTTCATTACTGTTAAAGCAGTAGCACTGCACTTATAATTCTGTGTCAAATTTCTTTTAATAGCGCTATTTAGTTTGCATTTCTCAGTAATATTTGCCGCATTTTTTCTTTTCTTTAGTTTTGCCTGTTCATGTTTGAGGCAATACTGGTGTTCTCGCCTGTAAGCTCTGTAGTTGAAAGATATAAGCACGAGTGGAAGGTTCGCCTACACTGGATCCTGCAAGTTGCTGCTGCTGTTTGTATTGCTCTAGGGTTCTTAGCAGTGTTCCAAACAAAGGCTCAAAATAATAAGAACCATTTTACTACCTACCATGGTCGGTTTGGGCTCGGTACCATCATTCTTCTCGCCCTGCAAAATGCATTTGGTATTGGTTTGCTATTCTGGAATGTGAAGATGTTCAACCCTTTTTCTGTAAATCTGGCCATGCGAAAGCGAATGCATGCATTATTTGGTCTGCTTGTCTTCATGATGGCATCTGTCACGATAGTGCTAAGCCTTTACTCGACATTTGTGGAGAAAAATGCTGGGGAGCTGGCGTGGTATGGAATGCTTTCATTGACAACAGTTCTAGCATCGGTTGTTGCTAATCAAGTAAGCAATGAATACATCTTTAAAAGGAAGTAATTTGTTGACTTTGCAAACTGTGTAACAAAATTTATTTTGCAGGATAGGCTAGAGTCTCTACTACAAGAGCTGTGTTCATGTCAATAGTTAGTAGTGTGGAACAGTTTGACGCGGGAACTTCTTGTACGTTAGCTAACTTGATGTAAGGGCTTATTGATTATCAGTTAGATCAAGCAATATTTGACGTGATGTAGCAAGCCTGATCCTTGCCGGTTATTTTAAAAAGAGCATCGATGCTTGGATCCTCAGGTAAACTTGTCATAAGTGTTGGGTAAATCTAGTGGTCTAAGGCGCTTACCTCCTCCTTGTGTGGGTGTTGTACATTAACAGAGTCGAGTTGCGTTCGACGTAGAGTTTTTAGAAAGTGGGATAGTGTTCCTTTTAAAACCCCTGCTTGTCTCCTTTAGCTCATTGAGATGTAGTTTTTCCCCGCAGATTGAGTGCTTCTTGAGTAATTTAATCCTTCGAAAGTTTAAGAAAGGTTTCGGATAAGAGATAAGAAGGCAGATAGATATGCCAAGACTTGTCTATGATGCAGCATTACAGTATTAGTTGGTTACTACAGTCAGAGCAAATTGTATAAGGGCATAAGCTTTTTATGTCACGCGAGCCACTTTCTTGCACACCCGTGTTTGTAGGGTTGACACCTGTATAATATAATTTAAAAAATCTTTGTAATGGAAACGAAATCGTCTTCACAATTAAATAGTAAAATTGGTTTTGCAATCGTTAGTTTTTTACTCTCTGAACTGGCGCTCGTCGTCGCATATATATTAGGCGAGGAAAAGCGCCTTATGTATGTAGTAAGTGCCACTCCATTTCCACAAAATCTGCTATTAGCCCTCCCCAGATTGCCTTCCCATGACAGCCACTAATAAACCTAGCACAGCTGAAAATATTGCCGGGGTTGCCGAAACCTGCGAATTTATTTAGAGGAATTTTGTTTCGGCATTTTACCACTTCATTATTCTAGGTTCCTGCAGTCCATATGGCGAAGTAACTGCTGTCGAGACTTTGACGTCTGCGTGACATCTCGAGACCAGCGTTCCGTTAAAAATTTATATCGACCTTTAACTCCCCAACTTCATTTTACGTTTTAGCGAGCAGTAACGTTACCTGTAGGTTGCACCAGAACGTCGTTGATCTTGAACTCCCCCAGTGTGGTTCTACAGCGTTAAGCTATTTCGGCATTCAGAAGCACGACCATGTTAAGACATGAATCGATTGTAAACCTGTACATTAAGTTCTGTTATCAAACAGAAACAATGCGAGAATCGTTGACCTTTGACGTCGACATCAATACCGTAGTGCGGAACTACCTTGCGCATCGTATTTTGCTTAGATTTTTATATGCATTATTAATTGAGGGCAGATCAATCAACGAATTTCTTGCCCTTTTGTATTTTCATTGAAATCCACGCAGGTGTCACGATCCGCGAGTTGCAGGCTTATTTCTTTTGTAACGCGTCGGTTATAAACAGGTGGTAGTCGTGTACGGTATGGAAGTTCCAGCGGATCGCAGGAGTTCTTGCTGTTGTACGCATCAAGTGAGCTTTCCTTATGTCATGGATATTCATCAACAGGCATGAGCGTCGGATTTTACTACTTCGTAGCCTGGTCAGTTTTTCGCAATGCGCCTCCCCTCTTGCATCTGAATTCCGTTCGTTTAAGATTCCTTAACCGACGTAAACCATGATGCATTGAATGAATAATAATGTCAATGATATATATATGTCATATATAATGAATGATAATATGAATAATAATTAATGTCACGACATCTTGTCATGCGCTACCCGATTTCTCTTAACATTGCTAGTCAACTACACTCGATCCATGCGCTTGTGATTGAAGGAATTGACATAAGGAATTAAGCGAATTGACCTGTAGGTAGGACCCGTTGGACCACCAAACTAATTTTCTTGTCTTGGCGCGATAAGTGGCTTTACTGCTACTAAGTACTTCTTTAAATATGCCAGAAACAGCGAGCGCTCTTGTAAAGAGGCAACCCACCAGCAGTATATTGTAATCTCTTAAAAGCTATGGCGAAGAGCACAAAGACTGATAAGAATATGCAGATGGTAAGCTCTTCGTGCGGTGTTCGGCCGCACCCTTATGCTGGGCGCAATTCTCACCACTTTCTTAAACTCCTGGAGTCTAGTGGTAGATGATGCCCCACCCCCGCCATTGCATTGCAGCCAAATCCTTAGCTTCCATGCTATCGGACTTAAATCACTCCTCGCAAATAATAAGCGCGCCTGTCACGAGGTACGATGTAGAAAAACTGGTGTACTGGTAGGAAAAACAGCAGCTGTTACGGCACTTCTACAAATTCTAATGTTTCTGCGAGAGCACCGAGCTCGCGACCTACTGCATTAAGCCTGAACCCGTTTTCTTAGGCAGTCTCAAGGTCCTCTTCGCAGTCTCCTTCCTGAATATTCTTCCCGTTCATATAATAATTTTTCTCATAATTTATCGTGCTTGTGCGTTGCCTCACGTGGAGGCGATATTTCTACCCATGTCTGGCGAATACGAGAGAGCGCGGATGGTGCTTACCGAGATCGTGACAGTGGACGACAACAATGTGCGTCGATCTTTACTAACCCCTTCCAAACCTAATCTTTACTAACAAAAGCTCGTTTGAGTAGCAGAGAATATTTCGTGAACGATTGCTAACGATCACTACCAATCTACCACTCCAAAAACGCCCAGATATTTAGTTAAATCAATTGCGTAGTAGCATGCTTGTGCGCATGTGCAATGCAGTTTCATTGTACATGGCGCGACATGCACGAAACTTCTCTGACTGCATCAACTAGCGTACCGGTTAAGCTGGGTTTACGAACGTCGTCTTTGGAAGTGGCACGCACTATACGTAACCGATAGATTTGCGCGTCCTTGGCGCAAAAACAAGCAACAGGCTACCCTTTTAACCCCGAGGTAGCTAAACATGCTAATTTGCTTCCAATCCAATTTAGGCAAGGGAATCATTTCTAGTATTTTAAGTTGAGTCGATAATACATAAATACATCAATAACATGTAAATATATAATCAATAATATACGCGACTTTCATGGCATGCAATTGTGAAAAATCGCAAGTAACGGGATTGCCTGTATTTCATTTAAAAATCGGCTCGGGCGTGCCTATCGCTTGCTGTGGTAGACTTGTGTTTTGTGGCGCGTGCTGAAAGTTTTCAATCTATATTGTAATAGTAAATCCACGAGATCAAAGGCCAATTTTCGTATTACATCTCTTGCAGTTCGTGCTATTATGACGCTCGTGAAAGGTTGCATGCGAGAGACACGTCGGCAATAGCGCTTGAAGAGTTCCTAGAGAAAAGGAAATTTTATGTTGCACGACAACTATGTTGCGAATGCTGCAGGACCTACAACTTAGAGAGAAACGCCCTCACAGAAATAGTAGGAAGACGCTATAGCAAATTTTAAATGATTTTTTCTTTCACAGACCCTGCAAGGCTTCATGGTAGAACTGGAGGTCTTACATGATATTTGTCTCGAACATGAATCATCCAACTAATAGCCATGCGTCAATTTCAATATGCTGATTAACTATCAATATCAAATATTGGTACGTCAATAGCCAGCCAGCTTTGCGGTCGGCCTTCTGTTACGAGCACAATCTAAACGGTGAATGTACACGATAATGGCTCTATTTGGAGTTGTGGCATCATAACGCAAATGAAGAATACGTAAAAACTAATTTACAGTTTCTTGCCGTACGTTAACACTGAAATACCCCCTCCCAATTCCCTCATCTTAACCGATTAACGTGTACCTGGGCCTGTACGTGCCGGATCAAGATGATGGATGTAAGACGCGTTTCCGATTCAACGATCTGTGCTCAAAGCATCGACTGCTTAATAAAATAGAGCCAAGATCGGCATTCGCGTGTACAATTAAGGAAGCAAAAACCTAAATATTAAAAAAAAAAAAAAAAAAATTCCCGCGGACGTATACGTGCATAAATATGACTGAACAGTTCAAACTCAAGTATAGTTGAAAGTAGGCTTGCACATTAGGTTTCACGAAGTTATAAACATATAAACATTCAAATAATCATATCCGTTATCCATGCGTTGTCAATGAAGCGATTAGCCACCGTTAAACGAAGAAATACGGACCGTGGGATGGGATCATGAAACACAAAGCATATGCAAAATCAACTTGAATACAAAAAGCACCCATGTCTCAGTAGGATCCACAGGCCACTTTCGATCTGAGCAATTAATCATAGCAAGAATCTATTTGCAATGCTTAGAAAAAATTCACCGCGTGTCATACGAGATTACATTAAAAGCTACGCCACAGGCATGTATCTAAAGAGACCCCATTAATAGAACAACAGTAATCTATCCACATTCGCCTAAAAGCACCGAGATCATTTTTGCGATGCCGACCACGTCGCTCAGCCTACAAAGGACAAACATGCGCATTTTTACGCAGAAGAAACACATTGAAGGTACAGGCGCCTAGGTTGATTAGCAACACAGCTGGCATACAGGCACTTGCAACGCTTACCAGCCATGCAAAACTAAAGCATAGCAGGTACATCAGGAGCGTCCCAGTATAAAAGCCAACTTTCTCGACGCAGCCGTCAGAGAAATTACGACCGTAATCATATTTAGAAAGGCTACCGCACAAACGTTGATTTAATTCGCCGTAAGACTGTGGTTATTGAAGTTCACGTATACTTGCGCATTCAACTAGTTAAAGACTATGCGTCCCCTTACCAGAAGACCAATTGAAGGTTTAGCATACTTCTTGATGCCTGCTAAGAACAGACCTGCAAAAACAACGTTAAGCGCAATGCTAAAACCGCATGCGTGCATGTAGACCAAAGATTAATTCAATAACCCACAAGATCCCCGCAACCAAGGAGACGACGGGAACTTTCGACTTGCCTCTAACCCTGCCCTCTTATTATTTTAAGTTCCCTACTGAATGAAAGAAAGTCCGATCACTACTGAATGAAACCACTCAAACGGTAGCGCTTACGAAATCATGCACGGAAGCAAAGGTCGAGGATGAAGATCATACAAACCCTTCTGTAGATCCAAGTGAGCAAGCACAAGTAGAGGATGCGGTTGTTGGCATTATCCCAACAGCCGATTCGCCGCTTGGCTGTCGGTTCGGTGCAAGCCACCCAACTTTAAGATACAGCTTGTAAAAAGGATTGCGATATATCTACAAATGAAACAAGAAGTCCAGAAGTCCATGAATGTCCACAAGAACGTTACGCGCAAGAGACCATAAGATCGAACCTACCGTATGCACGCTGTGCGAGCTCAAATAATGATTATATGCTGAGAATGAGTACCCATCAGTTGTCATGTCCTTGTCAATAACAACAAAACAATAAAAAATAAGTAAAACAGTGGAGCTGAGGCAAACTCAAGAAGCTAGAAAGATAGAAAAAAAGGCACTGAGCGTTGAGATGCTTCATATACGAACTGCTCTGAGTTAATTGAAAGCGCGCTACTTATAAGTTTAGAAATGTCTGGTTTTCCGATTTGTGTGATGTTTATCATGAGCTGCTGTAAACTGAAGATTTGATCAAATGCCTACGTTAGATGTTATCGCAGGGGCTGCTGTCAAAATAACCTTTGCTTCGGTATTGCCAAGCTAGCTAATAAGTAACACTATGGCAAAAAGACACACTTACGTACATAGCTTTAGGACATAAACTTACTAATGACTTTTGTCCCACGCATCTGCAGTCCTGCGAAGTGTCACCTATAACGAACAGTACACGAACAGTACAGGAACAGTACAGTAACGCATATGAAATAAATGACGCAACCCATAATTAACAAGACATGCACTTAAACCGACGGAAGTCACATCCACCATAAACGCGCGTCAAAGAACGGCAAACATTACCACCCTCTTGCGTCAAAACGTGATCCTAGCACGACAATTACCACGTAATTAACAAATTTACATTTAAAAAAGCTCTCTCACTACTACTAGACGGCTGCAATAACCCCGATGAATGACTGCCAGTGCATGTTATGTCTTCAGTTGCGGCGTCGCGCAACCGTTTCAAGTAGAGAAATGGATGGGACGGAGATTCTTCAGTGCTACATGGTCCGGGCGAAGGCAAACCATGTTTCCTCCTGAAAGGAAGATTAGAATTTTATAAAAAGCATTCGGAGGCACTAAGAGTCAGTCGGGCAGGCCGATTGGAAACCCGTCTGATATTTCATGCAAGCTAAAAAATGAAGCTCTGAGAAGGTATGTCAGCACATACCTGAACGGCTTCTTGATGACAAGCACTACCAAGAATAGCAGCAGGAAGAAGCCGGCGATAGCACAACCACTGATGATTCCGATGGAAGTTTCACTGATTGGTTGACTGGGCGCACGGCTCTGCTCAGTCTTCTTTAGTGGTTCCCTTGCGGTGCCAGTTAAAATAAACGTTACTCCAGAAGGAACCACATCTGGCCGATCCCAGTCAGAGATCGGCTGCTTGTCAATATCTAGAATGAAACATAGTGAGCATTCTAAAGCGAACCCGCAATTAACTGCATTGTTCATGGAGGTTAAAAAACACTAGGAGGCATCTTCGCCTAACGTTTTTTAGAAAAGAAAAAAAAACAACAGCAACCACAACAGATAGCTTACTCATTGGCACTGTGAATATTCACCATGTCAAAATTACAGAAATTCCTCTTACATGGAGTTTGAACCACTGCCCGTTCACCTTCCCCAGCGTCGTTGACCGCTGCGACTTCAATCTGATAACGAAACTTGCCCGCAACAGTCACGGACAAGCCAAGCAAGTTCAAATTGTCATCTCTTAAAGGCAGAGTCTTCACTCGCGTCGCGAAGGGAAATCCAGGAAGAAGCCTTGTCACGTACATGTTGTACATCGTGAGCCAACCGCCAGGACTCGCAGGCGGTTCCCAATAAACAAAGAGTAAAATGCTGCTGTCAGCAGGCAAGTAATATGGGCTGTACGTGACGTTCCTGGGCGGCGAAGGCGCTGAAGGAGAAAAATAATCTTGCTTTGCGACAAAACAAGACAGCAAAAGGCGAAAATAGCAACTCACATCTGCGTCAAATCCAGAACAGCGGCAACCTAAAGTTTATTCCATTCACAGGAAGCTAACTGAGTAGCTTCTTGTCTAAAAAAAAACAACAACTGACTAAGAAAACGAATGCCTTCCTAAGACCTTAAACAGGAAAGCGCGTAAGAACGAAGAAAACAGTAAGTAGTAACGCACTTCAAAAGCTCTTGATGAGAAAGACGAGTACTCAATTACGTAACGAAGAGCTTAGAGTTCAACTGCTAATAAGGAAAAAAAACACACAAAAACGCTTGCAGACAGCAATGACAAGAAAGAAATAAGAAAGCCTACTTACCAACATCAGATACTTTACACGACTCTATTTTACTTGAGAAAACAAGAACGTCGCTCTTTCCACGCGCGTCCACAATAGCTTTTATTTTAAAGAAATACCAACGGCCCGGTTGCAAACCTTGAAATGTTATATGCCTGACATCGGTCCTATACTGAACCGAAGCTATTTTAGTTTCATCGAATAGATGAAGCTCGTAGCCTTGCAATTCAACATCTTCCTTGAGAAAAGTTGTTGGCGCATACTTGCGCTTTATATTTGGCTCGTTCCATGTGACGAAAACTCCTTCATGTCCGTGAGCAACGGCGACAATATCTTCAGGAGCTTCAATCACGATAGGGTCAGGCAGTATGGTGTGTTGAAAATGTAGATAGCTGTCGATGCTCTTGTGTAATAAAGCCGTGCCACTATAACCACTCAGTTCGTTGGAAAAAGGCGTGACTGTGAACTTATACAACGCTTCTTTGTTAAGATTTTCGAATAGGAGCTTGTAAGAACCGGCAGGAACTTTCTGGCTGATTCCAGATCTCGTAAAACCCTCGAGAGGCAACTGGACGTAGTCAACTACATATGCAGTCAATTCCACAGTACTACGAACGGGCTTTTCCCACGTTATTTCAGCCACATTTTTGCTCTCCAAGTACACCCACTTTGCGGAAACTTTAGGAGAGTCCGTATCTAAACAATTGCAAAAACTCAAGCGAGAAAGTCGTATACGCAGCTAGGGGACTAGCTAAGCTAAATTACAAATACACTAAAACAAGCACCTGAATGCGCAGAGCTTATTTACACGAAAGTCTACACAAAGCAACCAACATGGTACAACTGTAATTTTGCAAAGCAAGTCTATAGTGCGCTTTTTGTTTAAGACATCGCAGCTGAGAATTAATATGACAAAGATTTTCTACAGCTCTGCAAAGCTACAGTCACACAACGAAGTCATTAAATACGCTCACCTATTTTGCTGTTTTCGTCGATACCGATGACTTTCTGCTTTCCACGCGGTCCCTCACCCATTCGCGAGCTGGCAGTCATACAAATTCTGTAGACGCCTTTGTTTGGAAGCTTCACAACATGCTGTAGAACGGCAGCAGATGCATTGAACGTGATAGTCTTGTGGGGATCAGAGGAAATATCCTCCACATAAATCGTATACATAACTATCTTCCCTCCTCTCTGAGTAAGCGGGATTTCACTCCATAAAACTTCCAAATCCTAAGAAACGTATAGGCGTTCAATACATAACTATCATTTCAGTAATTACTCAACATCATTATACGATGCTATCAACTTCCGTCATACGATACTATCAACATTATACGATGCTATCAACAGCCGTCGGGAGAGACCACGTGGAAAACATTAACGCGCAGCGGAATGGATATAAGCATGCACAACAGCTTGAGACAAAGTACGCAAACACTTTTACCACCCGAGAAAAAGCAAAACAAAAAAAAAATTCCCTCGTCAGGGACAAAATAGAGACATTATCGTTAGAGACATTACTTAAAGATAAAATTTCGTTCATCCTTACTTGATCGCCTTTGTATCTAAGATCAACTATTGGCGGTCCAATAAGAGGAACTTTCTCCGGGATAGTTGCAAAGGCAACTGCGCACTCCAGGATCTTCGAAACGGCTTGACGGAGAACACAGACTTTAAACTTATAAGATTCTCCACAATACAAGCCAGTACTAATAACAGCCCAAGTATTCTGAGTGTACTGCTCACTTGACGTACCACTATCAGTATCATACCACTCAATTATATAAAAATTTGGTCGACTCGGCAGAGAAGAAGGGGGCAGCCAGGTCACATTTGCCGAAGTGCAAGATGTTGCCTCTACCAATATTGATTTAGGCGCAAACTCTGTAAGAGAAGGAGTTTTTAAATGATTGAAGGCGCAACTATAAAACGATCACAACACTCAAGACACATACCGGGACGGCCTCCAAGGACAATCTAACAACCTGAAAATGCACTTACATGAAGTTCATTGTGCAGGAACGACTTCCACTAAAAACTGATGATTCAAATTATTTTTATTTACAAACCGTAACTGCGACAGGTGACAAGAACAAGCTAGATTATCGAGGATAGACTATCATGCGTGCCACAACCTCCTACCGTAACACGAACCACTAACGTCCTCAACGCCGTACGAAAACAAATAAAGAAACGCAACAAACCTGATACATCGATTGTGACATAAAAGAGAGCAAAGTCCCTTCCTACACTGTTTTCGGCTACACACTCATACCAGCCGGCATGCTCTGGCTTCAGGTGGTCGATCTGCAGCCATCCGAGCCTCGACTCGTAAACTACATCTTTAGCATCAGATACTGGTTGCTTATTATGATACCAGTGAATTTTAGGCTGCGGAAAGCCGGCTGCCTCACAAGTCAGTGACAGCGACTCGTCTTGACGCTTCGGAACAAACGTAATGCCATCATCATCATGTATAACGGGCGAAGCTACAAGACATAAGTAACGATTAGCTAACTTGCATTAATGAATCCAGCTCGATATAAAATGTGATGCTCTCGCTTACACGAAAGGGTTTTCCAATTTTTTTGAATACCAAGCTGAATGAGCAAGCTACAGCCAGAAAAAGTTACACTACATGAAACACAAACCATTCATCAAACTCATACGAAAGCCTCCATTTCGCGTAGCAAGAAAACGACGGACCATATTTAAGCGCTCACCTAGGACTGTAACAACCGTTTCCTGTCTAACACGAAGAGGACCGACCTGCGTTTCACAAATATAGCTGCCCGTGTCTGCCACACTAACTGCGTCGACTCCATGCATTAACCACTGCTTCCCTTTTGCAACTTCTATTTCGACTCCAGAGAGTTCTCGCTTTAGCAACTTTGCTAGCAAGCCAGGACTTGGACCAGCTACACATATGATCTGCAACTTGTCACTAACTTCCAACTCTTGATTTCGAGAGAGATGCACAATTTTAGGATCACGGCTAACTGCAAGTGAAATACAACAAGGACAAATGAGGCATATGGAAAAGCTCAGCGCGAACACTGGACAGAAAGAAACATGTCCGCATTTCGATTAACGACTGCATAGCCAAAAAAATACCGCTCACAACTTCATTGAGCAGTAGTTTACTAGGAAGACCTAACACCCGACATCACAAGTGTTCGTCACGATGATGATAGTAGGAACAACCCGAATGCATATCATAATGAATAATTCAATGTTGCTCATCAGGTTGCAATATGGCTATCAAAGGCAGATGAAAGTAGGCCTGCTGGAAACAGCAAGTGGTGAAGGGAATGAAATCAAATCGTCACGCAGTATTGGCAAGCAAGCAAAAACATACCATTTTCTGCTGAGTCAGACTTGATTGTTAGCGATGTACTTCCGTTACTTGATGAAGAAAAATTAAATAAAGGAGAAAATCTTTCACAGCTATAGATTCCACTATCCCCATGCACAACTTGCGGTATAATTAGCTCGCCATGCAGTCCAAAGACATAGCCCCTGGACTCATCAAGAAGCTTTCCATTAAATGCCCATCTCGTAGACAATTTTAACTTCGATTTAGTTCTTAAACTGGAACATTTGAACACAGCCGATGCACCAATCAGGACATCTTGGGGAGAAAGTGCTACAGGAAAGATTTCTAAAATTCAAAAATAAAAAACAAGGCTCACTTTCGTAAAAAATATTCATACCAAATAGCCCAGATTTTTTTAATTTGAAGCTTCAGAGACAAATGTCTGCACAACCTCCTTGCACATTTTTTAGGAAATGCGTAAAATTCACAAATCAATGTCGCTGAGGCACAACAGCAATAACTTTAACGGACAAGCATAAAATATACATTGTAGTTGATAGAAGTAAAAATGAACAAAAGGTTGAATAAAAAACCGAATACTCTGAGCCGGATAAAAATCGCTACTTGAGTATAGGAAAAGTGTTGGCAAAAGTAACACACCTGCTAAAACAACTTCACTGGGTCTGCTTCTTACAGCAACTTCGGCTAGCTCAGCCACGCAAACATATTTTCCAGAATGACGTGAACTTGAAAACGAAGATATTTCAAGCGAAAGAGATACAAATGACTCGTTTAAAGTATTCAAGTTCTGGAAAGGTATATTTACACCATCCTTTTGCCAGTACACATCAACCTTAAAAAAAAGACAAATCTTGCTTATGAATATGATCAACCTGCTGTCAAGAAAGGATTTAAATCAGATTTATAGATACATCACAAGCGCAACCAGTCAAAAAACTATAAACTTGCTGCGAGCAAAGCTGTCAAAGAAACAAAGCCCATTTCGCTTGTGTGCAGTTAAGAAACATAATAGATATGTATACATACTACTACAACTGCAGTGAAACAGAGTACATTTCATGTCAAAAACTCCTTAATACTTCCCTGAAAAACATCTAACCAATGCTTTAACTGTAAAAACAAGCTTTCATGGACATAATGAAAGAAATGGACACTCTCTTTCTGAGTAAAAATTTCATGTAATAAACAAAAAAAAATAGCAGAAGACAAACATATAGAAAGCTGCTAGCTGCTGCACAACACAAAAAACATTCTAGCGCATCTTAAAAATCAAGCAATTTGCAAAAAACAAAAGGGTAAAGCGAAATTTGATGCTACTTCAGTAGAATTAAGAAGTAGATAACCCAGTGTGGCCATGTTTTAGGAACGCAAATCATCGGACTATGCTCCAGCAACCACAGCAAAATCTAGGTCAAAACCACCAATAGGCAATAGCCATAATAGTCTATCAAATCCACAATGCAGAGCTGAAACCAAGATAGCAGTCAAGGGCTGCAAAGTTACAAGGGTTTAAAAAAATCATGTGCTAAAATGCAATAATTTATTAGTCACATAACTTTTGAGAATGACCTGGAAACCTTTGCTTAAGTCCCAAGAAGAATGGCAAACAACATGACCAAGGACTTACATTATCAATACAACCACCACACTTAACAGTACACTGTAAATGAAGATATTGTCTTTCTATAGAAAACACTTGTTGTGGAGGCTCCTTGACAAAGACTGGGATGGTTGGCACATCAGAAGCCAGCACTAAAAAACAAAGCTTTGACATGCATATTCAATGATGCTCCTAACCACAGCCCTGGCGAAACTGTTGATGGACAACTTACCTTTTTAAAAGACTTGAGTATGGTAGGAAGGAAAAGAATTTACAAAATCATGGAAGGAACCAGAAAATGAGAAAAGCAAGCGAAGGAAATTGCTGCTAGGAACCTTGAGTACACTCAGGGGTCTACATGGTGCTGTTCAATAAACTCAAAGTTACTTGCACATAACATAAGCATCTTTAACAGGCCAAATAGGCGTGATGAATTAGTATTAGGGGTCCAACCGGGGCTAGATAAAACCGATAACGTATCAAGAAGACGACTTATTTTAGATTACCGCGGCATTGGCATAGGACTTCCCAAGGTATTATGTATACAGAGGCATAGAAATACCTACATAAAATCCGTTCGAGCACCTGCAAGCAGACGTAGTTCATTGGACAATTATGGTAAATAGTTAAACTACCGGGGTGGAGCAAATAAACATACAAGCATACCTGGATTCACAACAATAAAAATCACATTCAGAACGGCCGCCAGATACATGGAAAGCACGTCATTCGTAAGAGGCTATTCTAATTCACTAAGTCCTGTTCCGAGTGACAAAACTCACTATGATGCTCATGTAAGCAAGTAGTAAAGTTTGTCTAGCAGAGTATGTTTCCAAAGTGCAGTACTGATATCGATGTATAACAAACAAATTCGTGCCAATCGTTAGCTACCCTTCCAATCACGAAGGAGAGTATTGTTGCCCCCGAGGGATCGCTCATAAAACGCGGGTAGTGTTCAATCAGGTGATTCATGATGCGCTATGCCTTTGCATGCATTGCTGCATTTACAGTCAATTGAGTCAAACTGCACAGACATTGTGCAGTTGAAGTACACTTATCTCCCAACTAGTGTTTTTACGGGAGAAAAAAAGTGAAGCCAAGTTTCCTCTCGGCGGCTATCTAGTGATAAAACAGATAATTGTAAAAGCCTTGCTGCTGCAACATCGACTCGGCTAGAAAACTCAACCAAATAGGACCATTGCAGTAAGCTAGGAAGTGCGCCTTTTCAGTTCCTAAGCAGTCTCTGGCTCAGACTTTGCAGGATGCTTCGGAATTGCAAAGATTTCCAGCGGCTACAGTCAAACGCTTCTTAAAGATGGTCCAAACAATATGGCCGCCGGTGGCTCCACTTTTCAACAGCACTTGCGCGGTAGATATTAGTGAAGCAGTATCGTTTGGATAGCTCACGCCCACCCCCAACCCAAACCGAATTTGAAAGACTTTGCCCGTTGCGTCTGACGACCATTCTATATTTATCCCTATTTGATTATTCTAATATAGTTTTGGAGAAAATAAACATGCAAATACGTACGAAGTCTCCTTGATAACATTCATGGACAATCTGTGACATGAGACGATCCATCAAACAAAGAGAATGTCTCAAAGTATTACACTTCTTTTCTGAATAGAAAGATTTCAAAGCCATGGAAAGTGCTTTCCTTGGACTGTTGCACATTAACGTCGCATCGCTGTCTGCGCCTTATTATGTCTGGCCAGTTTTGCCTTCATTTCACCACAAATTTAAAGTGATTGGAACTCCTGGGATCAAGGAAAGGAATGACATAATAAGCTCCATAAAAGCTAGACGATTGCTCATTTATAATTGATGTAAAAACTCATGCGAATGTTGGAGTAGCGGGTTTCTTCATACACGATTCAATCTATAAAGACGCTAAAGTTCTGAACGACTTTGAAGTGAAGTCTATTTTTATCCGAATTGAGCCAAAAAAGAGACAGAGCAAAGGCAATAGTATTATTAAGGACACTGAAAAGTGGAAGCTTACATTATAACCTGACTATCGAAGGGGCAGTTTTAAACCTTCTTTGTATATAATATGTATTTTCTTTTTTTAGTTTTGCCTGGAAATTTTTTGCAAGGGTGCTTTATTTGAACAAGCATGATTGGAAATCCGCCGTAGTGGCAATTGTATTGATTAATTAAGGGGTTAAATTTCGGAAGTGCTCATTGTTTTCTTGGTTGTGCGAATATTCTTCGATGATGCGTAGCTCAGTTGCATTACTTTACAGACCGCTAGCACGTGGCAAGATGGTGGTTTGGATCTGTTTAATGGCTACTAATAAGTCGCATTGCATATGGCAGCTTTCAGCCGTCTCTTCGATTATGAGACAAACCTCCCGACGGTTACGAGGATACCTCCACTCAATAGATGATTACTTGTACTACGCCGTTCTTTGTTACTTTAGCACCTGATTCATACTTAGAGACTAGTTCTCCTTTTACTTATAAGTTTAAACTGAGCGCGCGTGTTGATTTCTGATGTTTTTAAAATCATTTATTGAGAAAGGAATTGTTGTTGTTGTTGTTTTTGTTGATGATGTAGTGCCTATGTTGAAATCCCTAAGTACACTAAGTAAGGAAAAACATCTTTCTTAATCTAATGAGGGACTTCACTATTAATCTCCTAAATAAAGATAGCTGCAAAGATACTTGTGATTTCTACAGAAATAAGATCGCAAGTGCTTCATCCCACACGTACTTTCCTGTGCTTCAGAACGCCAATTGATAATACATTAACAAATAACACAAGGTGTCAATCCATAAGGGGCAATCGGACGCGTCAAATACTTGAGCATTCCTATAATTCTCCGGTTTACAAACTACTGTTACGAAGCAGACAAAATGAATGCTGTAAAAATCGGCCGCTCCTACAAGCAATTTAGTGAAAATGAATTCTTAGAAGATCCTATAAAACCTCTATCTTACTGTCAACTCATTAGCAAAAGTTCCCTTGGATCAGATAACGGATATGCTAAACGTAGTAGCCACTACTTTGACTCTCATGATTTAGAAACATTACACAAAAAGCCTTGAATACCTAAGAGAAGACTTATTTCTTTATCTGAGAGGGCCACCGCATATAGAAAGATCGCGATCACCAAAAAAAATAGTTCTAATATGACACATCTTTTGACGGAGCAAAAACAAACCTTCAGCTATCAAGAAGTCTTGTCTTGCCGCCGAGTGTCAATGCGTGGAAAAGCTTCCGATGACGTCATAAGCGTAGCCATTGCTATACGGTACCCAGGCTCCTCTCGGTGTTCCTCGTGGCTCTGTATTTGGTCCACTGCTTTTCCTAAATAAAATTTTAACTAAAGTTTTTAATTAAATAGACATAATCCCACAAGATCTCTGTTTTGCGTGAATAGGATGCTCGCGAGTTACCTTCAGTGTTGCGAAATCAGTCTTTTTGCGTACTAGTTCCAGAAGCACCAGACATTTGGTCGGTGAAATGCTCTGCGTACTCAAGGCTCGCACATTAAAACACGGTTTTCTATCGCGTAGATATGCGGATTCTACCTTGCTTAAAAATATCTTTTGTGTGAAAAAGTAATCTAAAAATTGCTAGAGCAGTATTCAAAGGACAAATTTCTGCTCTTCTCAAAGCCAAGTAAAAAAAATATATCGAAAGCATCTTTAGACAGCATTGAGCCAAAGTTTCAGGAAATCTTTCTCAAGTTTATGTCAATGGCAAGAGAACAAAGAAAGAACGTTATATCCTAAAAACAAACAAAGAAAGAACGTTATATACGTTGCTTATATCCTTCAATGGATTCCTATGTGCTAACAACGGTAATGCTAGGTGTCCTACTTCTTTGTTGTACCCTTCATATCTTCTGCTTTAAATTCTTAATTAATTTTTATTTATAGGTCGTGATCCTTCATTATCGAGGATTTCGACATTTTTTTGCAGTACGCACTCGAAGTCTGCAAATTTAATATGAATATATTGGGCAATCCTTGAACTTAATATGTCCATCTCTGACTATACACGAATGGAAGGGAACCGATGACTGTCGCAACTGCTTTTGCAGGCGAATGAGTGACTTTGGCTAATAATCACCGTATCGTTGTGGTTTCATTAACACGTCACTAATACGCAGCGGCCATATTGATATAACCGCGACACGGTAATTTTCTTCAGTGTGCGAGATTTTCCATACCTCAACAGAAGTACTTGTCTACAGAGTGGTAATTATGAAGAAACTTTAGTGAAATCCTGTCCAGCGATAATGTAGCAGCTTGGATGGGGTTTTCCTGCGCTCGAAAAAAACTTTCATGACCTCATCCACGTTTTCTCTTGAAGCGCTTCCATTACTTTACGGTTGAATTAAGTGGCCCTACCAGCACTCTTATCTTTCCGAAATGCTATCAAAAGTGTTGTTTAAATGTTAGCTGGGCCCATTTTCTATCTCAGGTTTTTGAATCGGGTAACGTAATCGGTCAAATTTTTCTAAGCCTTTCTCGACATCAATTCAATACTGCACAATCTCATACCGCCAGCATCATCTATCGAGGCGTCACTAAACTCAAGTCGAGGGTTTGCGTCTGATCAATTTTTGTAGAATATTTCTTGGTGAGCGCAGAGTACAGGGCTATGATCTCGTTTCATCATTAACAAAATAGTAGACATGCACACATCATGAATGTCGAGGCCTATTTTCCATCGTGTTGGCGCCTTCCATTTTTTTGGAACTAAGAAACAAGCTTCTTCTATTTTCCAACAAACGATCGCTCCGCAGAGCGAGAGTTGAGCCCATGATACGCAGAGGCTTCCATTCCTATGAATTTACGAGTAAAATGTTCCCGTCAGGGTTGCTGCCGTTTGCCTTTCAAATCCAACGACCAATACTTTAAGACTGTGGATGCGCCCTTTGCTGTGGCCTGTCATTGCGAGGGAGGACACTATTCAGGCTAACCTATTCTAGAAGTGCTTACCTAGTACTTTGATGCCTTCTTACTGATACGAAAATGTTTTACCAAGATGAAAAACGTTTCGTTAAGGTTCTTTGTGATGTACTTGGTGCTTTATTAACAGGAGTTGATTGACAATTCTCTCATCGTCTGCTTAATGCTTGTCTCAATTCCAGTTTGCGGTGAACACCAGGGTGTTCGCTAACTAGACGATTCCAGTCAGTAATGCATTGACCTGTTATCATCTCCATTATCGCCAAAATTCTTGACGAGTTCAAGATTCGATCATCTAGTTTGCTATCATACATAGTGCCTTAGCAATGTAAAGATATCTTTGATATTTTTACAAGTAGGTGCAAAGCAGTGAAGGCAGTTCCATTTATCTATCGTTTAAATAACAGGGAATTTTCTAATTAAATATGAACGTTTATTTTAATAGCGTTTTTTCTGCAAAAGGAGACCAGCATTGGCCTGAAGTCGGCAAATTCAATAATTTGTTTCGCAGAGTTGGTAGTTCGTGTATTTGTTGGATTGCTTGCCCCATGCTTGATAGGCATGACAGTCCTTATTTGAACTTTATATTGAATGGACATGGCAATCGTACAGACTCACGGTAGGTGACGGGCAACTGTACTCACTGGCGCATTCCACGTGCGCGGTTGGTCACATGACCACAGGTGGAGGGGATGGGCTGAAGATCTCCGTAACTTAGGAAACGAGAATTTGAATTTTTTTTTTATGTATTACAACATTCGGAGAACTGACCTAAAGGAATCTCCATCCCTTACAAACACGCACGTACATGCCGACCAATTAGGAGAGCCTCCACGCGGTGGCCGGTAGGCTAGGAGGGTATGTGACAAATATTTGTGGCTAACTGTTTGGCGATCTCCTGTACGACTTCGTCTGCGGGGAAGGTTTTTACAAAGAGTGCCTCCTGGTAACAGGGGACAGATCGACGCAGTTTTCTAAACCAGTCGTCCGAGGTTCCCTTTGTGGATGTTGGATCCCGAATGCGTCCGCCTGCCCAAATGCGTCCGACCAC
The DNA here is from genome assembly GCA_003687565.2 of Craspedacusta sowerbii. NCBI lineage: Eukaryota > Metazoa > Cnidaria > Hydrozoa > Limnomedusae > Olindiidae > Craspedacusta > Craspedacusta sowerbii. Next base: position 44 of record QQSS02000574.1, on the reverse strand, counting down.
GACGTCATGCTGATTAATAGTGCGATAAGGCGCAACAGCGTAAT
>QQSS02000352.1:0-20224 GCA_003687565.2 Craspedacusta sowerbii | reverse complement strand
ACATACATACATACATACATACATACATACATACATACATACATACATACATACATACATTCATACATACATACATGATACAGTGACACCGTATTGACCGCAATAATATAAAACAGGTGTTAGAGCCACGCAAGTAGATCTAGTGAAAATAACCTTGATCAAACGGCATTCTGGGAGTTGGACTTGGACAGCCCGAGTTCTGAAATCGGCTCATATCAAACTGATTCATCTGGTTGTGAGGATTCAATATCGGATGAGGTAGATGACTGCTCCTATCAGATGTCTACACGATATGAAAATGCATTTCAGTAATAAAACAAGACCATTCACATTGCAGCGGATCGCCATACAGCATAGGTGGCATCTGAGACGGACATTCACCTATGGGCTGATTTTGTTATGCAAGCGTGACATACAAACTTAAAGACCTTATGTAGAACACAAAAACTCATCTACCAGTTGTTAAGCTATTGCTATTTAAATTATCTTTTCCTAATAAAACAGAAGGGGAAGAGAAAAAACAAAAAAAAACCTGATTTGCTTGTACTTCTGCTCTGTTTCCTTGTGGAAGCTGATGCTGGGCATCCATTTTCTGATGCGGCTCTTTAACGTGATGTTCAAGTTTTGCTTGCTGCTCCGCCCTTAACTGGTCACTACTTCGTCTTGAGAACTCAGCAGCTCCGACAAAGCTGCCTAGCGTAGGCGGTCCCATTTGACCGTAAGCATTTTGGTCAGTACTTCCAGATGATCCGCTGGGCACACTCCCAGTGGCACTTTGGGGGTGGTGGTAACGTGATAACTCCCCGCCATGTGAAGGCACCATATGTGGTTGTTGCTGTTGTTGATGTAGCTGCTGCTGCTGCTGCTGCTGCTGCTGCTGTTGTTGTTGTTGCTGCTGTTGTTGCTGATGTTGCAGCTGTATTATTTGCTCTTGTGGTGGCCGTTGCAAAGCAGCTGAGTAGCGCTGCTGATGAACATATTGCTGCGGATTCAATCCAGCAAATGGATTCGAAGGTGAAAGAAAGTCCTATAAGGCATAAGAAACTGTTCAGAAGTACTATCCATGGTGATTGTTGCGTGCTTATGAGTTTGTGCATATTCAGATAAACCAATTCTAGTTAGAAGTATGAATAAATGGCATTTAGAAAAAGTCAAGATATAAAGGCACAGCAAAGCAGTGCAGGCTCCACAGAGAACGAAGTGTCAGTTTAGGTATACTAATTACTAGTTCCAAATTGATGCACGGATGAAAGATTTGCTTCAATTATTAGTGCATTGCAAAGTTATCATTCCTAGAGTCACATTCATTGGCTGTATATATGCTCTTTGCCAAAACAACATACCAAACTATGCCATGTAACAAAATGAAATCTTATATTGAGGATGAACATGCAAATAGAATTAGGGAATGAACATTTTCATTGCACCCAATTACCAGCAGCCAATAGCCTGATTATCAAATAGTGGTAAGCTGTGCATTACTCTAAAGGTCACAAAAATTACTGATACAGACAAAAACAATTAATTCAACAATTCATAGCATGAGAACATGAATGATCTTAAAAAATAGTGCTGGAAAGGCATTTTCCCTTGGGCACACTGCGCCAAGGCTGACTTCTATAAAACCTGCAGATTAGCCTACAGCAGGGCTAAGTAACCTTATATGCATTTTCAAAACATCAATTAAAATGACTGATACATTAGAAGCCAAAAATAAGTTAGATTTATCACAGACTCTCACATTTCATTGTGACACACACAGAGCAGAAACAATGATACTCTATCCATACTAGCCTATCTAAGAATTTGAGATTTTGTGGCTCAGGCAAATGATCAGAAAGAAAGCATTAATAGGATCTCATGGCAATGGCTGTTCAATAAAAGCTGTGGAGTCAACAGGGGGTAGGTACTCCAGTCAAAGTGGAGCAGCTTAATCCTTAGGAATCTGAAATATGCAAGGGGAAGCCACAAGCTATGGCAGAGCAGTTTCACAATAGAATCAAAAAGTTGAAAATACCAGCATTAGCAGAACAATGCTAATTCTAGGAAACTGGCAACAAGCAACCTAACACACAATCTGCAGACACACTGGAATGAGGAAGCTTCTCAAACAAAATAAAACTAGCAGACAGGAAGCAGACAATACAGCCAACCAGGGGTATACTGTAAAAGTTACAGTGTCACCAATACTAGGTCTGGTTCAACCACCAATCTTACTATACGCACCATTATCAGAACACTCCTACGCAGCGTAAAATTTTGAACTGCACTGCCGGATCAAGGTCAATTTGTTAGAACTTTAACAAAACCTTATCTTTATCTATAATTATTGGCATGAACCCTGGAAATTCTAGAAGTAATATTACTGTCCCAATGTAGAAACTGCTTTATTATTTAATTTGCACATTAAGAAACTACCTGTTGTGACATTTCCTGATCACAAATTTCGGACCACTGCATGCATAGGTGGTTTTGATTGTAAAGCTTTGAAATTAATCCAGGTCTTAAAGCAAATCTCAAAAATCCCTTATGATGGATGGTAAAAATATGTTTGCTTGACAATCGAAGCCAATCAAAGTTTATGTCTTGGATTCACCATGCTTGCATCAGACAGATATCAATCCAATGCAGACATTATCAATAACTTTGATTATGCTCCATTTATCAAGCAAAGCAATAAAGCTACTAGTTACTTGCCAAAATGTTTTAAGCTCTAGATTAAAACTGAAAACATCTTTCCATCAGGCTTGTGGACATCCATGACTGTACAAGAAACCATTCATTAATTATTTACACCAGACATACAAACATTATGTACACAAAGGCCTTGGAATTTCTAAATACAAGGTAAGCTACTAGCAGCACAACTGCTTTCCATAACTTTAATCAGCATAAACATTGAAAAACTCAAGACTTTTCTAACTTACATTTTCCCTCACTGGGCTACTACACACGGCCATACGTTGTCTCTGAAAAGCAGCCATGGCAGCAGAGTTCCCAAACATAGATGTCATTTCCTGGCTTATCCTAGCTTTCCCACCATAAGGCGGGTTCCCACCAAAATTATCCATTCCAGGTAGTCCGCCAAAGCTGTCTTTATAGCTAGAGTCAAAGCTTGGATGTGCACTCGGGTCAAAGCTAGCCATTCGTGGGTCCATTAGATTTTGAGAGAAGTTTGGATGCTGAAGATTTGTTGAATTGGCAGAAATGTCATTGAAACTTTCTCCATCGCCCATACTAAAGCGCGACATGCCGTTTTGCTGCCTATAAGCAGGATTATTCAGGAAAGGATTCGAACTCGATGTGGAACTGCTGAATGCATTCATTTGCTGAGTTTGACCCCCAGCAAAACTTCCAGGAAAACCGTTCACAGTGTTTTGCTGCTCAAAATACTGCTGCATCATATTCTGTTGGTTGATATCCATTTTTAAAACCATGCAACAGGGAGCACCTCCCTTGCTCAAACCTAAGATGACGCCAACGACACGCACGCTTTCTTCGGAAAGCTTAGGGCTGGTCCCATCGGACATGAGTTAATCGAACAGCCATTATACGTGAAAGCGATAAAACCTGGGAATCGAGAAAAAGGAATACTTATTCCATGCTACTCGTGCATCTGTTGAAAAAAAACCCAGCTCGAATCCGCTCAAATTAAGCAACCTTTGACGCGATCCCTACCAAATGTTGAAGGAAATTCAAGATGGAGACCAGCTCTTGTGTAGCGCTATAATGCAAAACTAAATTGGCTCGCACCAGACCCTCTGCCTGCTCTTGGCTCAGCGGTCGGACATGGCCGGGAGAGAAGTGCTGGGCAAACGCTTCCGCAAGTTATTTAATGAGCAATGTTTCGTCTCCTTATACCCGACTGTCTGCTTCTGTCAGTGGGATTGTTGCATAGCCAACCTTTGATGTTACGTTATGGAGCATTAACTTGCTTATTTACCTAACGCATGATGCAACTAGGGGTGACTGGTCCCCCGTCTATAGGTCGGTTCTGTTTACTTATCCGCTGAAAGTGCCAATCAACCTTTCTAACGCCGAGATAAGATGTCATTTGGGAATCCACTAAAAATTGGCAATCCTATCTGGTCAAAACGTCACCGTGCTCAGAACTAACTCTCTCTTCTTTGATCGTTCGGGAACAACTCGAGCGAATTTTCTAGGACAAGACAGTTTTCTTGTAATATCGTCTTTTAGCAGATCTGGCACGGACGCAATCATCTGTGAAGCAGCAAACCACATGCTCGTATTATCTCGCGCCATAATAGGTCGTTCAAATCTCCTGCTGCTGCGCAATTATTTCAAGTAAGGAGAATTCACCTGCATCAGTGAGAGGAAGCATGTGTCGCGGCGAGGCGTTGCATTTAAGAGCGATGAGCGATCTGCAATTCCGTAGTATTCTTCGAAGTGAAACTTCATATACGCAAAGCACGTAGTAGAAATGGAAATAAAACACTGCGTCGTTAATGTAGACGAGTTCGTGCGAGCTTTCCTTGCCACGTTGTAGTGTTGCTTTAACGTAATGTAGGACTGCGCATTCTGTGCAACCCGAGCATATTTCCTCAGTTAAATTGTTTTACAGGTTGCTATGTCAGAGTCCCTGCTACGCGCGGTTTACAAGAAAAATCCTCCAAGAGTTAATTATGCTCGACACAGATCGATTATCACACTCTAAGAGATTAACGTACCAATATTTGATTTGATAGGAACAATGGTGCCGTCCCCTTCTGGGCGGAAAATCTCAGAAGAACGTCATTAAACTTGAATGATTCTGCCTTGTCAAGTAAAATGCGTTTTATTTTTTTACCCCCGGTCTCTCGTGCGAAATGTTTTTTCTTTCTTAGAAGCCGAAGGCATCATTTGTACAGCCCTGTTGAAATGATAACTCAGTAGTAGTCAGTGTAGGATTACTTGCAGAGAAATAAGTTTAAAAAGACAGCCGCGCTGTTGAAACAGCATGCAAGATTCAATGTAACTGTATGCTAAGTATAATGCACGTATATATTACGTATAGATAGAAGTACAGATTTCCCAGCAACCTGATAGAGGAAAGGATATGTGGCGAGCATTAATGCTACGCAGTGCATCACCGTCTGAAGACTCAAGTGATCTCGAGATAAGGTAACGTAGCTTTCAAGATGCAAAAACTTTGATGAAAAATATTTAATTAGATTTAAGGATCCGAATCTTTAAAGCAAGCAACAAATTTATATCCTGAACTAAAATTTCCTAAATTCTATGCACTGGCGATGGCTTTTACATAAGAAATTTTATTTCAGAGTAGCACATGATTTCTAACTTGTGGAAATCTCTGTAAAAGAAAACATAGCATGCTATCACCATCATCGTCGGTTGGTTAACCTTTTTTCAATGTTGCTTTTCCTAGGGTTTCTGATGTATGTCTTTTAGTGCTTCATTATAGTAAGCATATTAAACAGAAGTGGACTGAGTCAGTCACCTTGTAAAAATCATTTCTGCACAGGAGTGATAAAAGACTTAGTTGTCGCAGCTGATGAGAAGTCAAAGTATACGATACTGATGATGTTAACTATTTGATTTGGAATGTTGTGGTACTGTAGAATAGTTGTTGTGAGTGATCTACTTCTCCAAACAAATCTACGCTTTACGCTTCTTGCGCGCGTAATCTACTAAGAATCTCATGGAGGCTAAGTGCTCTTGAGTTTCGCTCAGCCCAGGGATGAAGCCCTTCTGTGTATCGTTTTCGGAGTACCCGTTGCCTACCAGAAACTTGCAGATTTGATTTCTCGTTAGAGACGCAAATATCTTTAATGTAGTTGTTCTCGGGCCAAAGTTCAGGATCCTCAGTGTCTCCCTGCGTGTGTATGATTGTACTGGTGACGCGACTGCATGGCAATGCTATATGCTGGGCGGCTAAGACTTAGCCGCATACAGCTGTTATGAAGCTGCGCAAGTATGGGCACTGTTGGAAGCAAATAACCGATACCTGGTCGATTGAACATGGAGAGCTGGAGCTTTTCGTGCGTTTAATGATTTTGAAAATCTCTTTATACGCGGGCGGAGCTACATCTAACTGGAGTTTAGCCTGACGAAGGATCTAATCGGGAAGGCGCGAGCTCCGATTCTTTAGAATGATTTAAGGCAGAACCTCTCACAGAAATCTTTCGTAAACGAAGAAAGGACGCGAATCTTGGTTCTATAAATTTCTTACAGTGTTGCGAGAAACGTTTCCTAATGTCTGGTCGCGGTTTGCGAGGTAAACATTTTGTAGACATATCATATGTAACCATTATATTATAATCAAATGTATTCATTACGTTATATGATGTTACATTACAGAGAGGAAGGAAGGAAAATATTATGTTATATTATAGAGAAGAAGGAAGGAAGAAAAATTAAGCGAAATGTAAGTAAAAACGTGATGCTCGGCTGCAAAGAAATCCAAGAACGAAAAAATGACGACTGTTTCTCGATACTTATCGAACGAGAATTACGCAGGGCAAAAGGTTGCTATTTCCACGACTACAGGGGACCTCGTTCAGGAACTCGAATTCGTTAACTCTGGCATGTTTATCAACACTGCCCCAAATCTTGAAAAACTCGTCTCGACGGGAAAAATGCGAAAGGTGCCTAGGAGAAGGCTAGAGCCTCAACGACACTTTCAAGAGGCCTTCTCGTTTTGGCATATGCTGTTGTTGCTGTTGTTGTTGTTGTTGTTGTTGTTTTTGCCGATGCGAGATGCACCTACAGTGGTGTCACCTGCAGTAGAAACAGGCGAAATTTTTACGTTATAGTAAGTCTACAATAAAAACCAGGGCATGTGATCTTTATAATGTCATACAACCCTTAAACACAAAAACTTGCCGCATTTTAATGCACTTTTGCTACATGTGAGCCATGCTTCCAGACAGCAACCAGCGCCTATCGTCTACGTCAAAACCCCCAACAGGCAGCCCATACGCATGCACATTTTCATTTTTAATTTTCATCGCAAATTGCATGGAAAAAAGTGCACGATTTCAAGTGAAGAAATAGCCCGCGACACAAAAATTACGAGCGCCTCAAGCACAAAAATCAACGCAGAGCCACGAACGTGTCGTGCATGGCTAGGAATAGGAGGGTTCCTGGCAAGAAAGGTCCACCACCAGGCGACGAAAACACGAGCAATGGCATCCAAATCAACTGCTTTCCTCCGGCAGCCGTGCAGCTGTCCCACCATAAGCAGCAGAAGCAGCGGCCTCATCGAACGACACATGACGCTACCTATGGATACGAAGGAGGGGGGGAGGGGGCAAGTTAAACGGAGCCGAACTCTTCCATCCAGTCGATGTATTTCTTGATATCCGCTTCCGACACGGATTTCGAGACCTTTTTCAGTGCGGCCGTAAAGTCCAGCATGGTGACTGGCAGATCCAGCTCCGCTTTAGGCAGGTTGCGAATCTCTTCTGCGGAGAGACCCTGAATTCTTCGGCGCATGGTCATCATCGAGGCATCTCTGTAAGAAGAGTGATGTCAAGAAATATCCCCATCATCTCAACAATAAACGCATTCTATTCAAACTATAATGGACATAAAACGGACGTTCTAACACAAAGCATGATCAGGCGAATATCCCTCAACGGTGGCAGGCTTAGCTTTTGCAAGGGAATTCTCAACTGCATGCAATAGACAATGCAGCAACCACTACATTGGCATTGAAAGAAATAACTAGCTCTAGACCTAAATAAAATTAAAAACGATAACATAAAGATGATATAATACGATCATATAGATGATTATATGATGATGAGATGATGATGTTTTCTAGTTGACTATGAGACGATAAAGATGATATAAGAAGATACAAAGATGTTTTATAGCTCAGAAAAAACTTTGAGAATGGGCACGCGCGCAACACAATCGACAGAAACGCGAAGGACAGAAAAACGGATTTTTTTGAATAGCAGGAAGGAAAACACCGCGCGGACCTGGTTTCTCCAACAGCAAGACAAACGACCCATTTTGAAGGAACCAGTTGGCGACCCCGTTGTGCACTGCTCCTGCCATACAAGATAAAAATTAAGAGAAATGAAAAATTGGAAAAAAAAAACCACCCTGCCAGAAACGATAGTAGATCACGTACCGGCAAACGTTGGTGATGTCAGCACCGCTATATCCCTCCATGGAGCCAGCAAGAGTCTGCAGATCAACGTCATCCGCCGTTTTCACTTCGCGCAGGTTGATCTTCAACAACTCGGCACGCCCAACAGCTGCGGAACGACAACCAGACGAAGCAGATCAGACACAGACAAACAAAAAATTTCTTCTTGCATGTTCCACGGGTTTCTAACGATCCCACATTTGACAACGTTCCGGACGCTTGCTATCTGCGCCAAGTCGAACCTAGTGGGAACCTAGACGCACCATAAACATATTCCAAACCCACCATCGTCTTGCGACCATATCGAGCACAGCAAATGCGCTTTCTTAGACGATAAGTTTATCAGTAGCACGTTTCCAGCAGTTTTACCTACCGAAACCCGATCGGACTGTTCGTATTTCGAAGAAAGGCACTGGAACAGACCCAAAAAAACGCGCGACGACGAGCAGAAGGTAAGCTTTAAGGTTTCTGATTCCAGGCCGCTAGCGGTGGCAGCAGCGTCAGCATCCAGTTGCCAGTTGCGGTGCAAAAATAGGGTAGCGATAGCCGAACTGCACACAATCTGAACCTTTCATACATTGCACAAACGTGTTCATAAGCATATTTAAAAAAAAAAGTGGAATGAGACAGTCACCTTTGTAAAACTCATTTCTGCACAGTGATGTAACGAGTGACGAAATACTTCCTTCTAGAAGCTAACGAGGAGTTTAAGATACGGATGATGTTAGCGATTTGATCAGGAATATTGTGGTACAATAGACTAGTTGCTACACGCGAAGACGAACAGAAGGCAATTACCTGTCGGCAGAGGAATGTAAATTCGCTTCTCAAGTCGTCGCCTCAACGCCTCGTCGATGTCCCATGGGAAGTTCGTAGCCGCCAAGACCATGACAACTTTCGTGGCATCATCCTCCGCCGTGTTTCCAGACACACCTGGAAGAGTAAGACAGCACCCACATGAAATATCAAGACCGAGCGATGGTTGCCGGGTAAGTAAAGTAGCGTGCCTATATCAAATGTTCTTGAGAGGGTTTGGCGTAACACCCAGGTCAGCGAACTTCGGACGGATATTCTAATTAGCAAGAAAACCCAATACAAACGAGAAAAACCATGCTGAATGCTAGTCTCTTGTTGTGTACCTCTGGGAGGGTCGTGGGTGCCTGTACTTGGGATATAATACGGAGGAAAGATGTGGCTGGGGATGAATGTGCCACGTTGGCGTCGCGATGGCCTGAGGCGAGTGGGGAGAGCGGGCGGTAAATACCGTGTTATACGAAATAGTTAATTGTCTCTTGTATGATCTTCATTTGATTAGAGATAGCGGCCTTACAAAACAGTTTCCGAGTGCTATGAAATTCTGAGTGTGTTTTGTGGGGGTGGGGTAAATTCGGCAACAGTTTTCTGCTATAGAAGCTTTTTTGGGGGGTAAGAGGGGGAGGGGAGAGAGAGTTGACACAAGTTTGTGGTGCAGGTGGTGTACGAAGATTTTTGGGAAGAGCTTTATGGTGAAGAATCACAAGCATCTGCGTAATTTGATCGAAAGAAACTGTCATAAGAAAATCGGACTTCCGTTTTCTTGCTCTCCAAAACAACGCATACGACACATGAATTGCCGACCCTTCAGGAAAAAGGCAAGCAGACGAAACCAAAGAACAACGCATACGGCACATGCATTGTCGACCCTTCAGGAGAAAGGCAAGCAGGCGAAACCAAAGATTGAGCAAAAAATGGAACCTTCCATAGCCGTAGGACCCGTTGACTCACCATCCATCTGGATCAACAGCTCCGACTTGACCCGTCTGCTGGCCTCGTGCTCACTATCGCTACCCCGCTTGCTGCATATGCTGTCGATCTCGTCTATGAATATCGTGCTGGGCGCATAAAATCGGGCCTGGAACGGAAAAGCTCGCTCGTAGTCAAACCGCAACACGCTCCACGGAATACCGGCCTAGATCCTAAACGTAGAGCTCGCTACTAACAATCAAAATATTTTGAAATCAGTGAGATTCGCATACGAATAACACCGTAAAAAGTCAACTCAGGAGCAACAAACATGCGAAGAATGGCGACAAAGCAAATTTACTAGAAATACAATATTAATACGCTACTCATTCGCGATCGAAAACGAAAAAATGTAATAACTAATCATATGCGTCATCCAAAAAATCAATACTGACCTCCACGAAAAGTTAAAACTTGCAGTACGAACAGATCACAAGCCCATGCTAAAGCATACTAAACGCCTTAAGCAATAACAAGATTCAAAATATCGAGCGAGAAAATTCAATTCCAAACGGCAAACCCTTTCTTGTTGCTTTTTCCTTCAGAACAAAAACCACAGCTCCATTCACAACAAACATCGCATTTTTTTTTAATTATTAGTTTTCATTATAATTTAAATTAATTTTTTGTAAAACCTTAGCTTATTTTAACAACAAAAAAAAACTCTTTACCATCTCGAATAGAAGTCTGACGAGCTTCTCCGACTCTCCTCGGTATTTTGAAGTAAGCGTGGAAGACGTGACGTTAAAGAACGTCGTACCACACTCCGTAGCAACAGCTTTCGCAAGCATTGTCTTACCGGTTCCCGGTGGACCAACCATCAAGACACCCTTAAAGAATGTACGCGATCTGGATAAGTCAATCAACTAACTCGTAGTTAGACGGCAACAGCGCGATTCTGGATGCCTTCTCACTTGCTACAAAAACAGCAACGAATCACACAAGATGACGTCTTTATGAGAAACTTAGGGATTAGGAACCATTCTTCAATTTTTCAAAATAGAAATGCGACAAGTTTTTCGACGAAGAATACAAAATCGTGCTTTTCACACGGTGTTTGATGGGATACAACCTCCGAGAGATGTTTTAATAGCCACTGTAACTCACAGCCTCAAGGTACGCTTATGAAGCTAACCAGCGACATGCAAATAAAAATGAGGACCTGCTCTGCTAAATTTGGTGCATTACATAACAAGGCTTAATATTTACCATAAGAACCGACTCGCAAGCAAGCGCTTCGAACATAGTAAAAAAACAACATAAAAAAGAAGTAGCAAACACAGAGTATTGCCAAACCAAACAAGGATAAATAACGAGACCAAACATTTTTATGACCAACCAAATAAAGAGACCAAACATCAACCAAAATTACCTTCCATGGTCTTCGAATGCCTTTGAAAAAGTCCGGCATCCACAGTGGCAAAACCACGGCTTCATTTAAAAGTTTTTTAGCTTCGTGAAGCTCAGCAATGTCATCCCTTCAAAACATGAAAACGAAATACGAAATACAAAACGAAAACGAAATAAGCATGGGCCTGCCACTACAACACACACGACTATAAAAGCACTTGAGCAAAAATAAATAAAAATCCACAGCGGCACACAAGTTCCGAAATAAACAAACCGAAACGCACTAAAATCATCAATCACAGAAGCGCCTACCATCGCACGTTTGGATTCTTCTGAAGAATATCTCTTTCCAAGGCTTCCACCAGATCCTTATCATAGCCAGATGGGTCAAACCTCTTCTCTTCACCTTTATCATCATCCTCCTACGGGAAACCAGAAAAATCTAAATTAAATATATTAACTAAATTAAACAGAGCTTAAGAATAAAAAGCCAACAAACGAATACTAGCAGGTAAGACATAACAAAATACAATGACAAGACATATTTGGTTGTGTTACTTATTTTCAAATAGAATTACCATTGCACGATAGAAAATATTTATAGAAACTAGATAAAATTACCATCAGCAGCCTTCAATGCAGAAAATATTTCTCGATGACCATGATACACAAACAAAAACAAAATCTTGAGTTGATAGTATGATGTTCTAAAGGATTCCGGTGCGTATTACCGTTCATACCCTTTCTATCTAGATCAGATACATTTACATGTGGAACCAAGAAAACAAATGCAAAAAAGCGTTCTCTGACATCGAGATATAAGCTATTGATAGGCTTTGTTGGCAAACATACATTTACTGCTTTTTCATCTTGCTTAGACTTTTTGCCAGTGTCAACTTTTGCTTTCACTGGAGCCTTGGCCTCCTTAGTCTCCTTTTCTTTGGATACGTTCCTCTCACTTTGACCAGACCGTTTTGGCTGGAGTACAGGCTTGGCCTTAGCACCGCGGCTTGATCTGTCTTCGCTATTGCGGATATTCCGAACCACAGGTCGAGAAACAGGCTTTGAAGGTCTGCAAGACAAGGCATAGGAACCAAACGCACTCTCACATCAACAAAGACCTGCTTTGTGAGCACTAATAAGTCCATACATTGTTTCCTCCTATTTCATTGAAATAGCTAGAAAAAAAAAGGGGTCAAAGGCATCAAAACTTTAAAAGTGAACAAAAAGGAACCCTAAAACAACATCTAAACATAAATATCAAAAACATTATGCATACACATGAGATCTTGCAACCTTATTCATCTAAGCAAAATACATTACAAAACCACAATTTAAACACAGGGTCATTTATCTCAGTAAAATACATTTAAAAAACACCACTTACAAAACATTCTATTCATCTGATGCATCTTTTTATTCATCCTAGCAATTGGATTATGAAGCCAGAATTTAAAAAAACGATAAGGAAAATAGTGATCTACGTGCCACCAACAAAAACATACCGATGATCTCTTTCCATAGGAGTGGGTGGAGGCCAAACATCTGGATCTCTTGTTTCTCTAGTCGGCTCGTCATCATAATGCAGACTCGGCACAGGAGCGGCTGTATCAAACGTGTCCCTTTTGAAGTCCGCCAAGGTCCTATTGATGTCTTTAACATACTCAAATTCTTTAGCAATCTCCTGACGAGCCTATTAAAGGCCACAAAAAAATTACAGTGTTTAGCACTTTGTAGCAGGCACACATTAGCTAATTAAAGGAACTATGGACTTTGTTCCGCACGCTAAACTCAAGAACCACAATCAAGGAACAGCACAAGAAAGTCTCGCTGATAAATTAATAACCAGTTTTACATTGCCTCTCCGTTCCCCATGTCACAAGCACTCTGCCATGGCACGTCAGTGTAAATTGCCTAGCAATCATAGCAGACTTAAAATGACAATGATTTGTTCACATTTTTTTTTGTGATGTCTCGGTCCTTTCTTGGACCATCTTCAGACTAAAAGAACAAGAATACATCAAAACCAAAGAACAAAACAACCACAGCCACATTGTCAGACTCACATCTTCGAACTTGAGCTAAAATTTGCAATAAAAATAAGAGAGTAAACTTACAACTTGCCACTTAAGCTTTCGGCTTGGCTCCTTGACTTGTATCATAAGCTTCTGAACTTGCTGCAAAAGACCTTGGTAATATACAAGAGCTGTGTCATACTGTCCCAGAAGCGCATTTTCACGAGCCAAGCGAGCGTTCTCAACTATATCGCTGTAATTTACTGCCATAGCCTAAAGCCAAGGCCTCTGGACAAGCGCCGTCACAAAAACCAAAAGCTGATAAACCAGAATGTCAGGATACACTGCTGTTTACTAGACTTAGGTAAAAACTAAGGGCAAGTACAAGCTTTCGTGACATAAAAGAACACAACAAATATTGCTTAGAAAGCATACGAAGCATACTAAGTATATATATATATCAGAACAGCTAAAGTATGGAAAAAGGGTGTTAAAATTGCATGACAGCCACTCCACAAAAGTTTTGCATTTAAATTTTCTGTGTCTGCAAAAATTAATACTGCTGTTAGTTGCCGTACTTCTGAATCTCAAGTTTTTCTGTTAAATACACGCCTCATCTGTGGGTGCCACATCTGCAGGCAAAGCACTAGGATCTCGAACACTGCTTGCTTTTGTCCTATTTATAGCTGGCCCTCAAAAATAAAGACGAGGATCATCAAGCTTTTCAAGAACAATACCCTACATGTTTCAATCAGTTTGGATTTGCCTGCAGTGAACTACCTTGATGTGCAATTGGACCAGCACACAGGCACGTACCGAGCCTACAGGAAGTCATGTAACCCCAACGATGTATCCACAACAAGTCAAATCTAACACCTTGTGGCTTCAGCAAAGCAGAATCCTTCAAGACAAATCAACACCAATAAAACTAAGAGAAATAGACGGACGAATATGAAATGGTTCAACCCACCATGGAACGCAGCAGTGAAAGCACAGAGAATGTTGCTAAAACATTTTCTAAACATTGTGAGCACAAGCTCAAGAAAAATATTCAACAAAAACACTATCAAATCCAGTTATAGCTTTAAGCCAAGAATGGATAGCATACTCATAGGGCATTACAGAAGAGTGCAGCAGAAAGCATCAAGATCAAGTAGGATACAGAATTGTGTGATTGCCCCGAAAAAGCCAACTTCACCCTCAACAACATATGCATGACTCAACCATTAGTCAACAAAAAGAAAGCAATCCAACCACATCTAAGCAACACAAGAATTTATTATGGAGCAACAGAACCAACAAAATGTCCAGTGGAAATAAAATGGGATAAAGCAAATATACAACTACAGTGCCAGCAGATCCAACCAGTGGTTATTGATGAACCTAGAGATTCTGAAGAACAATAACCAGTTTGTACTGAATACAGAGCTCATGAATTGTTGCAGACAAAGTTTAAATTAAAAGCTTTCTAATCTAATAATTACATGGGTGGTGCGGCTTGGCTGATAAGCCATTTAAACACCATTTTTTCATTCTTTAGAACTTCTGGTTACACAAATGCATGAAACAAACTGCTGAGATCAGATAAAAGTGCTGTATCTCAAGATTTTTAGACTTGGATGTGTGTGTGTGTGTTGTGGGCATGTGTCTGTGTCAAGGCATTCTTGCTCAGATGCTTGATGAAATTCAATTTTAACACCTTTTTTCCATAAGATCTTGTCGTAGCTAAAATGCATGAAAACAACTGTTGAGATCAGATTTTAGCATTGCATCTCTAAACTTTGAGGCGATTTATATACATATATAATATAAATACTTTTATACGTACATACATAAATATGATTGTGTGTGTGTGTGTGTCTGTGTGTGCGTGTGTGTGTGTGAGCGTGTTTGTGTATGTGTGTTTGTGTGCGTGTTTGTGAGTCGGTCCGTCTGTGTCTGTGTCTTTGTCTGTGCATCCTTGCTTAGGGCAGGGCATTATTTCTGTTTTCAATATCCTAAATCAAAAGACTTTTTTGTAGGTCGCGCAAGGAGGTGCCAGTATTTACTATGCACAGATCCAAAACTACATGGTTATTTACATAGCAAGTTAGGTTTAAGCTAATATTTAGGTCATGTAGTACTAAGAAATTCTCATAACAGCAGAAATATCTGAGCGCACTTCTAAATAGCTAGCCTGCTTATTTGCAGTACACCGAAGTTTAATAGTTATAACGGCTGGCATCCAAGTTACGCTGTCATGATGCCCAGAGCAACTAAGAGTGCAACAGGTTGCAACAAGTTGTAACGCAGAGAAATTTTATGAACTTCGAATTTTAGGAATTTTAAATCAGAGAATGAGAAAAGCATACTCTCGACAGCTTTAGAAATCTAAGCTTGGTTTCTTATTAGAAAAGAAACACTGATTTAGTCATGACGAATGCCTGTCATAATGCCACTCAGTCACAAAGCTGGGAAGTTCATAGTAGATAAGAACTGACTCTGGGATGCATGTACTTACAGAAACCGCAGAAGATATAGACCTCGGAATACTAGTAACAAATGATCTGAGGCCCTCATTTCAGTGTTCAGCAGCAGCATCCAGGGCAATGTCCATGATGGCTCTTATAAAAAGGCACTTCAAAGATCTGGATCTTGATAGTTTCCTGCTTTTGAACAAGGCCTATATTCGTCCACACTTGGAGTATTGTATACAAGTATGGTCTCCAAACCGAAAAAGGACATCCTGCTTTATGAGACTGTCCAAAAAAAAAAAAGAAACAAAGCTAGTGTGCGGTTTCAAAAACCTGAATTACCATCAAAGGCTGAAAAAAAAAACTCCGCATGTCCACACTAGAAGATAGAAGAAAAAGAGGAGACCTGATAGAAGCTTACAAAATCAATACTGAAAAAGATAAAATTTACATCACAAAATCCTTCCAGCTTGCAAGTAAAGATCACAACCAAAGAGGACATAGTTTGAAACTATTTCAGCAAGGATCAAGACTACCGTAGTATTGGGTAGATATTCGGAAGTTTTTCTTTTCGCAAAGAGAGGTCCGACACTGGAACAAATTGCAGCAGCATGTAGTGGATGCTCCAACAGTCAATGGTTTTAGGAACAGATGCGACGAGTACGAACGCTATGATATGGGTATTTAAAGCTGCTAAGCCTCTTAGGCCAACCATACACAAATGTAAATGTAAAATGATAACCAGGGAGTATGACCTGCTCCAGAGAACACAGTGGCGGAAAAAAAAGCTGGCTGTGGAGGAGAGTTCTATAGCGCATTTCGTTGTCGTTGCGATCGTCGTACTGCCGGCAAAGGCAAGTTTGTGGGTCGTCTTACGTATTCTGGAAATCTTCTCCTTGCTCTGGACACACTGACTCACCATGCCGAAGAATAAGGGTGAGTTTTTCTGAAAGTCATTTCTCAAGCAGAGTGCTCACGCTTGAAGAGCAAAAAGAGTGCCCTGATGTGTGATTGAGGCTTCGGCCTCGGGTCTTAGTTTTTGGGAACGCTCGATTATAAAGGAGTAAGTGTACTCGCTGCGAGGGTGCTCATTTTAGGGTATGCTTTTTCTAATCTGATGCATTTTTAAGGCTGGAGTTGCAGATGCTTTGTTTTTTTTTTGTTTTTTTTTTTTTGTGCTTGGAATCTGTCGATGCAATAAGCAATGAGTAATTAATTTGTGTTGACTCGCAAACTCCTTGACTCATGTTCTTCACCATTGAGTCTCAGTACGACATCCCAGAAAAAATTCCAGGAATACTGTCAGCTTGCCTATTTTCGTCATCCTAAAACATAATCAAATTTTTCTTTGCGTAATTGTGCGTTTTAGGACTAAGACTCATCGCATCAGTACTGGTTTGTTTTTGTAGGAAAGGGAGGTAAGAATCGCAGAAGAGGAAAGAATGAAAATGAGACAGAGAAACGTGAGCTCGTCTTCAAAGAGGATGGACAGGAGTATGCTCAAGTGATCAAAATGCTTGGCAATGGGCGTCTTGAGGCCCTTTGTTTTGATGGGACTAAGCGTTTATGCCACATCAGAGGAAAGTTGCGGAAGAAAGTTTGGATAAATACTGGTGATATTATACTGCTTGGGCTTCGTGACTACCAGGTATGTACTTATAATCAAAGGTTCTGTACTGAGGTGTGATGATGCTTTAATGTTTTTCCCAACATATTTAAGTAAGGCTATTGCATGTGAGTTTGTGGCATAGTTTTTTTCCTTGTTGGTATGGGGGTGAGTTAGATGCTAATAGCTAGTAGGTTTAATTATTTGCCAAGCTTAATACTTTTAATGTCGATTCTATGGTGTAAGAGAGTTTTGTCAATTCCTCTTTTTTCTTTTTGCTCATTGATATTCTGTATTTGCTCTTGAGTTGCTCTTTTGTAGCCACACACAATCTCTCTGAAATTTATTTGTTTTATCATGATATAATTTTGCATGCCTTGCTTAGAAGAATTTCAGTGGTTTGCATTATTTTATAATTTTCTTGTGTCATCTTGTAATATGATTATTCCTCTGAATATTGTATAATTATTATTCGTCATATTGCATAGATGCTTGAGTACTCTTAATTTTCCGTGCTCAGGATACGAAGGCCGACGTCATTTTAAAGTACACTCCGGATGAAGCCAGGAACCTTAAAACATACGGCGAATTGCCGGATAATGGTATGTGGTTGGTACCATAAGCTTTTCGTAACAATCACAATGTAATCTTGAACCTTGCATCAAAGTATGTTCAATGTGGAGCGTACACATTGAAATATATTTCTAGTTTTTCTTGTAATTTTGGTGAAGATGGATTTCTAGTTTTTCTTGTAATTTTAGTGAAAATTGAGACACAGATTACGGAAGATGCATCTGGTGACATCGAGTTCGAATTTCAGGATGGGAGTGACGATGATGATGACGAGGATCCTGATGATGTAAGATTATTGTCACTAATTATTCCCCAGTAGCTAATTCGTTTTTAAATGTGCTTTTTGCAATTCCGAGCAGATAAATATGCCTTTTTACCCTGGAGCATCATCTAGGCATTCATGACTAGGTCTAACACGTGCAAGTCGAGGAGTTCCAAAATTTTGTCCTAACAAATTTGATTTGTGAAGCTCGGGATCAAGATGTTGATCCGTGGCGGTGTACTTCCGGTTCGTTTTTATACGAATCAAGCATGTGGAGCACTATGCTTAAGTGTTCATCCATGGGCGTGCACAGCTGTTTCTTTTATTTGCTAATTTTTTTATTTTTGTATTTTTTGTTCGTCCTCGCTTAACCGTTGTTGATAAGCAACTTGACGGTTGATGTGTGCACTTTAGATCGATGGCATATAGCTTTCTTTGCGCGGGGGAAAATTCGGCTTCCAGTCGCCTGAAGAGTTTCAGATGATGCGCTGGTCGATGTTGGAGGCCGATCTCAAAGATTCTGAGCTGGTCACGGGTTCTGACGAAGCCTCTCAGCACAGAACCTTGCTTCTTCCTTTCTCGGGTCGATTTGCTGGATGTGGGGGTCACGTTTTGAGGTGCCCGGATGTCCGTCGTGTACTTAAAACTTGTGCGCATACCGGATGATGCTGGCAGCATGTACTGACGACTTAAGCCGTTAGTTTCTCTACTGTACCGAGGTTCCTCTGAATGGAGTTAGTTAAAAGGCTTTGTCAAAGGATTTGTTTTATGCCATGGCTTGAAGCCCTGGCCTGTTGTAGTTGTAGGACCCTAGGATAGGTCGTAAAGCTAAGCACGCTGCTGTCATCATTTGGAACTGCGCACTGGTTGCTTTTCTACTGGCTGGACATGAATTTTACCTGGAATGTAAGCCAGCAATGTGGCTTGCCTACAACATTAATTTTGTTTATTGAACAAGTATCAGTTTTAGTGTTGTGCAAGGAAATATATACTTTGTTGGCTGATGATACAGCGTAAGGAAAATCGCTCAGTGTTAGTCTACGCCCGCGCTTATACTGCGCGCGTGCATTTCATCAAGTCGCTTGTTTTTGTTGCAATCTACTAGTATTTCCCCTTCTAGTGAGGTACTTATTTTTTTAAGAACGGAACAGTCGCACCTTCTTAGCTTGGAGATGAAAGCTTTTGCTCGAAACGTCCGGTTTGTGAAGATGTCGCAAAATTGTGTCTGTGTGACTTGAATTTTATTCCGACTAATTGCGAACTTATTATTTAAACCACGAAGTGGTGGAATCGTCAGCTAAAAGCGCTTTTCTCTAGCGAAATTTTTGCTGGAATGTCTCCGCACGCAAAAGAAAAGATTTGCCATGTACCTTTGGAGCCATCCTCGATCATCAGGGTCCCGAAACACCACATACTGCATCGAAGCTTTCAGTATCTTTGGCTCAATGAAGTATACATCGTAAAAATATTAGCCAGCCATTATGACCAAGGAGACATTTGGCATTGGAGCGTTTGGCATTGGGACATGAAAGATAATTCCCAGTGCTATTTGCGGTTTCCGTCTCTAGACATTCTGGCATGCTAACCTAGTTTAACTCCAGTGACTGCCTTACTGTGACCAGTTCGTGTAAAAGTTTATGCTGAAAAGTCTTATTTTGCTTTTAAAAAATCTCCCAGCAAACAATTGGAGCTTCTTTCTATCCCTGGATCTGTATATATCTACCTGTCTATTTCTTTTAAGTGTTCATGCGGTATGAGCCTGGTCAAAAAGAATTCGTGGCATATAGCTATAACACCTGTAAGATGAAATAAAATGTTATAATTGCTTACTAGCACGTCATGATGTTGTACAGGTAACACAAGTTGACTTGGCCTTCGTGATGCACATGTAAGCTTTCTGCATTCTACTCGGACTTAATTACACTGGTCAACAACAATTTTTCATCAGACTCGATTTGGGGTGGCCCAGATACAGTTTTTTGTGCAAATTTCAAATCTGTGCTCAGTTTTTTTGTAGCACGTCTAGTTTTTGAGATGACATGCCTTATGTTTTGAGATTAGTGG
>QQSS02000241.1:0-20230 GCA_003687565.2 Craspedacusta sowerbii | reverse complement strand
TCCATCCATCCATCCATCCATCCATCCATCCATCCATCCATCCATCCATCCATCCATCCATCTATCTATCTATCTATTTATATGTATATATAAATACATATATAAGTATGTCTATGTATATATGTATGTATATTTACGCATGCGTGTGTATGCAGCTACAGACAAATTGCCATGTATGTGCATGCCAGGTTACCCCAACGATTCTGATGCTCTTCAAACTAAGTACGTATCAGCTTAAACAGTGATAGTAATAGTGAGGCAATAAATACATATCCATCAAATAATGCCAGCCTATAAACTTCCAATTTCACGGTGCAAAGAAATAAAGATCATTAAGCACGTGTGAAAAACGCAAGCAAGTTTTTACCGTGCTGTGAAGGGCGTGCTGTGACGTTGTGAGTGTCATGCAGGCATGCCAAGCTGTCATCCTGTCTGGCACGACGCACGCTTAAGGCACGCGCTTGACGTTCAAGACATTTGCCCACACTAACGTGTGTGTCTCTCTCTCTACATATGCGATAAAAGTACGACTGAGTGTTTACCAAGCAAACTCGAGGCATGCAGTCATCCGTAAGGGCTCACGAACGCCAACCACTTCTACCCCTTGTTTGAAAATAAGTAAGTGTCTTATGCATCTTCCCTTCCCTGTGCAGTAAAACAAACCTACCTTTTGTTACTAGACGTCCTCAAGGAACGTGATTTAAATTCAGCTCGGCACTCGTCTGAACCAAAGCCAAATTTTTATCAGCTCGCGAGCCCTTCCAGACTAGAGTTTGTTATGCGCACATACACCCGGGTCTTACATTACTGTTGAGTTTAGTCAAGGTCGTGCTGAGAGACTTCGAGACAACGAATGTGCTGCGATGTGGAGATGAGCTTCATTAGATGGTATGAGTAGGTTAAGGTCGAAGGAATCACGCCTCTGGATGCCTCAAGCTGATACGCGCGACACCAGCAGTGACGAACACAACGTCATTTAAACAACCACTCGCATTCACAAACTCCATTGAAATAAACAACAACAACAAAAACAATAACAACAACAACAACAACAACAACAACAGAAGCAAAGGCAACAAAAAAAAACACAAGGCCTTGCGGAATGAACAAGCCGCAAAAAAAAACAACACAAGAACAGCAACAACTCAACTTGGAATCATACATTAGCTCGGTCGTTTTCCGCTCGAGCCTGTCTCCGATTCACTTCGCTGCTACTGCCGTACAGAAATTCATTTGCCAAACTGAACTTCATCGCCACTCTGGCAACGTATGTCATGACTGTCTTGCACGAAGCACCAACAACCATCCGCAGCCTTTCCGGATGGCCGCAACCCGCTCCTTCGTATGTACTGGCAAACTCCTGGCCGAGAAACTAATCTGAAGTTTAAATTGTGCAGGGTGTAGGTCCAAAAAGCAACGAAACTGCTTCAAAGCGGGTTTACAGGTAGAATGAAGACCGCCCAAGCCACTCAACCCTGGGCAGGATCAGGTGTTATTAGACTTAAAGGACTACTCTAGCTCTCACCAGGTTCTACAGCAAGGCAGCAAGGCTTGGCCTTTACGATGATTCGACCCACCATGTACCGAGACCTAAAGAATCGAGCATTTTGCTTAAGTCTTATTCGATTTGAAGGACTAGTCTCGCTCTCACGAGATTCTATAGCAAAAGAAAGTCCCAAACGTCTACACTAAAAAGTCTTGCCAGGAAAAATGCAGGCCTGGAAAAATGCTCATTTGGCAGGCAAAGTGGAGTCAATAAAAGCTTTCCCACATTTAAGTGTAGCACACGCAGTAGGAAGGAGGAAGTACACGTTCAACATAATCCTGCCATAATCCGAAATCCAAGTCCTTGTCTCTTCCTTAACCAGCAACGCAGCCATCTATTACAATTTACAATAATAATCCGGCTTAGCAGGCTTAAGTATCTACTACGACAAAAAAAATTTTTCTATATATTTGGAGCTAGAGATGCTATGACTAGACATGAAAATGCAACGCTTCTTTTACGCCCTTGCTATTTTAAATTATGAGCATGTCAGAAAGGCAGAAAATTCGAGAGGACATATAATCCCCAACACATTTTTTTAGCCCGCAAAATACCGCGACTCCTATTTACATGGTTTGCCTAACCTGGACCTCAGAGTTTGGAAGCATATTAAGGCAAACGCACATTGCCAAACTTCGCCACGTTCGTATCCAAAATAGCGTCCAGTCCACCAAAAACCTGATACATCACAAAAACGAGCCAACTGAGTACTGCATAAGGATCTCGAGCGTCTGAGAGCCTTGTGGCTAAACGGGATGGTTTATAAGATTCTCCTCACTCTTATAAATCTTCGACTTACTGTTATTATTATTTTATTTTTTTTCTTCGACAGAATGCGCCTACTTACCACGGGGGCCGTTTTGATTGCGAAGAGCTTTAAAAATGCATGAGATCCTAACTCGACCCCTGCTTGAGGATCATGTTGAGGAAAGGCAGGGCGGGATATTGCACCTGCTAATGGGCGCCAAACATCTTCTCTGGCCTTAGAGACAAATGCACGGTCTTCGGCGGAGGCTACCAGGACACCGATAGCAGGTATCTGATTTAGGAACTAGCTGGCCTAGACAAAAGAGGATTTGAAATTCAATGGCCCTAAAAATTGGAGCAAGACAGCAAAACAGAAATAGTCGAATTTAAAAAAGAAAACCATTTTTCATGGGTCTTTACAACGCCTACTACAAGGAATGCAGAAACGCAACGCAGAATACTTGAGACTTAAAAGTGGACCGTACCTCTAGCTAGTGCCTATTGCCTTGTTAGACGCCTTCTCCACGTTTCATTGAACTATTGTTATTCACATTGAACACAAATACAACGGTTACAAGGAGTGAAGGCGAGGGACTCTCCGAATTCCAAAGATGCGCTCAACGAAATTCGGCATTGGGTCTCTTCGATATGTCGGCCCCAAATTGCTGAACGAAGTTATTAATATGAAATTTGATATTAACTTCAGCAGGTCACTATTTAAAAGACATATATGTGCTCTTCTCTTAGCCAAATACTTTTTTTTTTCTCTTCTACTGCTGAAAATGGTTTCAAAACACAAATACATGTTAAAATCGCCAAGGGATCTTGCACCTGCTTGACCAACGCTACATAACATTACATTGTATTATGTGCCATCCATATAACTGTTGACTATATTGATCGTGTTTATATAGTTTCTTTAGTTGAATTGCGTACGTTGGGGTTATTTCCTCTATATTTCTTTTGTTATTAACGAATAGACATCATTACAGAGAGGAGCTCTTCCACTCCAATTAGCATTGCTATGAAGAGCCCTCCTTCCCGTCTAGATTAAATCTGTGTATACCTATATATTCTTCATTTTGATGGGAGAAATAAATTCTTGAATCTTGAATCTCGAATCCCAACGCGTTGGAAAGTGAAAAATAGGCAGAAAGATAACCGTTCAGAAGACCGGTAGTCACAAGGCGCTACTATAAGCAATCGCTTTGAAAGGTCCGAAGCATCTCCAATAATCTGACTCGATACCCAGCCGATTTAATAACCACCACCGATGCAACATTAAATCCCGGTAGCACGTTTAACGGCAAAAAGCATGCTCCTAATCCTAAACCAAAGACTCACGCTCCTACCCCAAGCTGCTATGACATTAACCCACTAGTTCTCCGCATGTCAAGGCTTAGCAACCACCTAGACACAATGCAAACCCTCGCTCAGATACACCTCGGTTTGCGCTTCCGCTACTAACAGCCAAGTTTGGAGAGGAACTTTACGCCATTGTGGCGCTTAATAGGTACGAGAATCAGTCCATTCGATCAATCTTTAAATCGTGACGAAGTATCCGACAAAAATCAATCAATATTTCATGACTTTAAAAAGGCGGTGGCTGACCTAAGAGAGACCAGCACCATAGGGACTTATCAGCGTCACCACGACAAAGTCAGGTGGCTGTGTGAAAATCTGAAAGGCAGCTAGCAACAGCGCAGAAAAGCGCCTCTAAGAAGTGCGCTTGCTCATGACCTGCCCTAAGCACTAGCACCTTTTTTAGGACAAATTCCTGAAAATTTCTGAACAAAATTTTCAGATCTCAGATTGTAAAGCTTGCACCTTGATGAGGAAACGAAAGCTATTGTAATTGCAGGAAAAGGTCGCCTTGGCTCCCCTTGAAACGTAACTGAAGCCATACAGTACACGGCCGTAAAAAGCTTTTTCCTATTAGTGACATTCAAGGCTACCCATTACCCACAGACAAGGGCACAAAGGAGGTTTTGAAAACAAGGGCAATCTTCTTGCTCATAGTAGCTTCAATTTCGTACCAAGATCAATCGTCTTCATGTTTTGACCTTGACATTATGGAAGGCTCTCTCTGTCTTGAGTTTTACATATTTCCAAGGCAATATATTTTCGTGGATGAAACTAATCAGCCGCATCAACGCGCTTCTGTTCAAAAATATAAGTAAGGTAGTGAACACGTAGGTACATAGCCGAACGCAGCGCAGAAGAGAAAGTCTGCAGAACAAGCAAGTGCCCCAGGCGCATGCTGGCGCACAAATCTTTCAGTCCTCCAGCATCATGCTGCATGTGACACACCACACAGACCACACACGAGCACTTCTGGATGGTCAAGTAAACATGAATGGATTGATGCCTGATCATTAGTTGTGCCGGAGAAGACATGGATAAGTGGGTTCTCGTTAGCGATTAGAACTGCATGCTCGCAAAAAAAAAAAAAAAAACTTGCGTTAACAAGCAAGTAAAACAGCTACAGCAAACAAGCAAAATCACCACAACCCAAAAGCTGACTTGCATCTAGCATTGCACAAACATGCACACGAAGGCATCAACGCATTTTATAAAAAAAGTTTCAAAGGCATTATCAAAAGTCTGCAGACAGCGCCAGCGCTTCAAGACCAAAGCATGCCTGCACCAAAGCCATTTCACCATTCACAATGCCTTAGACATACCTGAAGAAGAGCACGCAGCGCCAGTAGCAACCTTCTAACACGTCATTCGTTCGGATGCACCCGATGATTGTAAGGCACCGCACTTACTCAACCTACAAGGGCCTTAGCGCTCTTACCAGGGGAGAGGGGGTAAATCTTGCAGTGTGGGTATAGCCTGAACTTGCAGGGGGCACCATTAAACATACATAGCCTAAACAAGCATGATTCGGTAGTATTTTCTGTGCGCACTTTCAGTGGGTACTGAAGTAAATTACTCTGCAGCCCACTCCCTTAAAGAAGACCGTCGCTAATTAAAACACGTAAACTTTCCGCATTTGTAAACACCACATCATTATTATAAAAAACCCTGCCGACAAATCGGCTTTCCATTAATGCAAGAACAGTCTAGCTGCAATAAAGACCATGCTAAACCGTGCAGGGTCACTGCAAATTTGGCTAAAATGGGTCCTGCTAAGACGGATCCGAACCCGCAGCCAACTATTACACACGGCATAATATGGCACTCAATAAAACAAAAGCTAGGATTTGGACATGGAAATTTACCTCTTTTGGAGCCAGAGCGATCTGGCTCTCGTTCATCTCAATTTTCACATGGGGCTTGTTGACAGACATGCTTCCGTGACTGATGTGTGTAGTCATACCTGACCGCTGGTGGCGTGACGTGGAGAGACGTCTGGAAGCTTTGAAATGCTCAAGTCGATGATCTAAAACACGATAAGTAGGTAGAAACGAATGTATTCGTCATCCTCGAAAAATTGTAAATGCCGACCAGTCCGCCAATGCGAATAACGAAAGAATGCACATTCCTCGACCACAAACAATGATATCCACGAATGCAGCTTTCTAAGTCTGGAAAATATCCGTCCATCTATCTATTCATCCGATCAGCTAAACATACGTTCATCCACGCGTACATAACTCCCCTCAATATTTTTGTAATAATTTCATGAGGTTATGCTGCTACTTAAAGAAAATGGACACTCGATGCAACAACTATGAGAAAAATCTTCCTCATCGAGCTTACTGTACACACACACACACACACACACACACACACACACACACAGCGTATAGCAGCGTTGTGAAAGCATGAGTCGGCATATTCAGTCCTTTTTTTTTGCTAGGACATTCAAAAATGCCTGCGAGACGGTCCGGCGACTCACAAAGCTCTGGAACGTTTCTATGAATCCTCTGCCTCGAGTCAAGGACACCCGGACCCCTCACAATCGACGCCAATCATCATTGTTAGCGCCCCGTTATATTCAACCCGCGCATGCTCCGTTCAATGGGACATGCGCCTCCCCAAGCATGATAAATGTCAACAAATTTCACTCCAACTAGTCACGATGTAGAAACGTTAAAGGACAGCACCTGTTATGTACTGCTGCCGAAACCATACCATGTTCTTCCAAGGAAACGCTACATATTTTTTTTTCATCAAAGCGTAGAGACTTACTAGATATATCTGCCAGGTCTGGAACCCTTAAGCTGTCTTCCGCTTCCAAGTCGCAAGTAATGCTTCTAAGAGCCTTGCGTTCTTCGTGCAGTGTCTGAAGTCCAGTGCGAATTCTCGACTCGAGGGTGTCTTGCTGAGTGAGACCCCGGTGGTGATGGCGATGGTGATGATGCCTGAGTCGTTTGTCGTGTCGGCCAGGTACGGACTTGCGCTTCGATCTAGAGAGATGATCTTTTTTGTCCTTTGCTGACCGTGCCTGTTGATCGTCGGTAAGCTCGCCATTGAAGAGCTCTCCGCTTTCTTTTATCTGTGGTAAACGCTTTATCTTCTTGCTTATTTTTAGAGCCTTGTGTGAACCGGGCTCTGTCTCTCCTAACTCAATGTCGACTTTATCATGTGCAACATCCTCAAGTTTTACGTCAGCCTTCTGCGAAGATCGATGCTTGCGCTTTGCGTGTTGCCTGTGGTCGGTGGAGACAGGCCGAATCAGTTCATGAAAATGCGGAGAGAACTTCCGATGACCTGCGAACGAGAGAGACAGTTTTGGATTATATAGAGATGGAGTTCCATGGAGGAGGCAATAAGCTAAGAAAAGACCAATACAATCGCAGCAAGTAGTTACTTTCATGTGCCATTATTTTTTCTGTAATGATACTAATACGACATTACCCAAAACCACCACTAAAACAACCGTAATCAACTTCAGCAAAGACAATCACCGCAGCAAATATCTTCTATAAATGCATCTCGCTCAAGGCTTAGATTTCCTCTCACAAACCAGTGTTATGACTAAACCATTCCTAAACACCTAACACTTGGCGTGTAAAGTATGTGATAAAACGGCAATTAGGAAATCACGTTTAGCAGGAACTTAATAATTTCCAAAGGTGATTCAACAACTACTAAGAAAGCACCTTGTAGCAGTCATACTAAGTCTATAACTAAACACGAACTTCACCAACCTGACGCACTTCGTAACATTTTCATATGATGCACAATTTGCATGCACTAGCAACATATCTAACATGCATGACCAGGCTATAAGGGACGGTGTTGGGGAGCAAAAGGAGAATCTGTGACCAACGCTGTATGCGTGTTAATCCCCCCGTTAATTCGGAAACAAACACAAACAAGCACAGACATACAAAAGGTCGAAATACATCTTTAAAATGGCCAATTTTCACAATAAAATAAACTTAAGTACTTAAGTCATGCCACATGCTACGTAGCCATTTTTGTCCTTGTGGCACATATATAGCTACATACAACTGGAATGCAAGATTCCATGACAATCTCTTCTTTTGGATAATAAGCATAATCTTCCGACTGTCTGTATGGGTCTATTTTCTATCGCTTTGCTAATATTGCTCTCTTTCGTGTTTCTAGAGGCTTCTTTTTATAGCCCTGGTATTTCCTTATTCTGGAACAACTTTGCATTTGAAGTAAAACATGGCGTTGTATAGGACCTCCACATTGTGATAGCTTCGATAATGAAAAGCCGTCACAAAATAGAAGGAAACGCTTGCAGGGCCTGCCCAGCTCCAACCCATCCTGCAAGTGCCAACCCACACGCTCGGATGCTGATGTAATCCAATTATCAGGCCAAGGCCAGCAGACTCACCCGCTGATCCTCTTGCACGGTAAGAATAGACCATTGTTGGGAATTCGCATTGCTGAGGCAGTTCGTGGCAAGCACGTGACGACCGTTACCCTAGCAACCCCAATGTGTTCACGAAATCGCGTAATGGACGGGAGCATGTGTGCCTAGCACAGACTGGAAGTCATTTTTTGTAGTAATTATCAATTTGGCGAAGGCCACCCATCCTTGATCTGGGTAATCGGAAAACAGCTCGGATTATTAGCAACCCGCCCAGCATCACCTCCACATAATCGGCTCAGAGATCTAACGGACGGCTATTAAATAGCGTTCACAAAGCATAACAGCCTCTACGTCTTACCCTTAGGTGGAGTAAGATTAGAACAACAAACTCATGCTGGATGCAACAGTTTGCCACAATTCGGTTAAGAATGCACTACTAATTAGCAGACATGGAAATATACATTTTCAGTTCCCGATCCGAGCAATAGATCGAGAGTCTCAATTAGAATGATGAGTTCTCTCACTTCCCATAGGAATTTGAGTAGCCTTACTCATTAGATCTCTGGCTGTAAATATTTAAAATTGTAGGAAATGTCATCAAGTCACGAAGCCTCAATGAGAAATTTGGCCAACCTTTAGCTGGTGCATTGTCCATATAAATTCATTTGTCATTCACTCCCACTTCTATACCATAAACAAGCTCAAGGATATAAATAATGTGCAAAAAAAAAAGGTAAGGTTCAAAAAGCTACTCAAATGTACTTTAACAGAAAAAACGAAAGTAAAGAATAGCTCAAGTCTTCAAGATACAGGATAAGGAAGAACGAAAATGCAAGGCTGAATAGAAACAAGTAAATTTAGATAAGGTATCATAAAACATAAACCAACATTGTCAGTATTCTGTTAACAATCACATTTCTTTTGAAAATGAGCCTTTGAAGATATCTTTAAGTTAAGAATACATGTGATGAGAAACTTGAGAAAATAAAAAAAAGGTATGGCAAGGTATTGGCACTTACGAAGAAAGTCACTTTCATCATAGCTACACTGGTTGTGCCGTAGTTGGTTATTCTCTGTGTCAAAGAACTTCTCAGGAACTTCAGCATGTCCTACTTTCGGCAAAGCATACTTGTACTGGTAGGACAAAAGCTTTCCACATTGTTCACCTAGGGCATCCTCAGCCTGGAACAACAACAAAAGATGCCAAAAGGAGTCAAATAGATCTTTTTTTTATGAAGTCACTATATACAATTAATGCAACTTAACTAGGTCTACCATAATAGCAACAACAGCAATTCTTCGGTAAAGGTTCTCCTACTTATTTACTCTAGCAACTAGATTATGACTTTTCCTAAGCAGTGTGTCGGCGTGTGCACATATGTTTACGGGGCTTGTAAACTTTTCAGGCATATCCTAAAGCATGGGTTCTGGATAAGTGCTCAAAAATTATTTAAAGGTGACCTTAGCAAGCCTGCAAATACCCTGAATTCATAATTTAAGATGCTTTTGAGAGTACTATGGCCAGGCCATTAATCACCTAAACATGCAAAATAGGGGTCCAGACATGCTAAACAAGGACTCAACAACAAGAAACTGATAATCGTGAAAATAATAAGTTATGTCACTTATGAGAAATTCCTTATACCCACTCCATGTTGCAAACTGCACTGAATAAGAGCATATTTAATCACATTCCTTTTATGAACACTTAGCATTAGCCTATACAGGGAGCCCATATAACTTAGCCTCTGTAGGGCCTCATAAGTACGACATACAAAGCAGAAAATGACGGCAGAATATTTTTGAAGGTGAGTTACTAAACTACATACATATAATAGCTTTTTTGCAAAATATGACATGCAGTGGAAACGAGGTGAGGTTCCTTTTGAATACCTACTACCATAGACTCCACAAGGTGCAAGTAAAAAAAAAAGCAGAATTGAAGTTTAAGAAAATAGCATACAAAAATTTACATACCCACTTTCATAAAGCATCGCAAATAAACAGAATTAAAAAAAGCAACATTTTCCAGACTTACATCAATTTGCACAGGTGGCATCTCCTTCAAACGTAAATTTAGCCAAAGACCTCCACCGACATCCTCATCATCAAGATCAACAGCATCATCAGACACTGCAAAGTCTTTGGGATCCTTGCAGGCTCCCTCGTTCACGTCATTGTTTCGCCAAGGACTTAACTGAACAGCTTCATAGTCTTCGTTAGTGCTCCTTGGCTGGTTCAGCAAAGGACCAAGAGCATGATTTTTAATTATTTCTTTGCTTATTTCCGGTGAAGATTCCACTCCATTCATTTCTTTATGCTTCCATACAGAGACTTTGTGGTAATAGTAAACTTATCCGAGTAAGGTCGTCGCCAATACGTTTCAGCAACATTTACTGACGCTGCAACCAATGCAGAAGCAGAAACAATTACAGCTTGCGCTGCACCGCAGCCAGATAACGGCACAACCACTTGTCACTTAAGAGTCGATTACTTATCACTGTAATCTAACTGCTAAAATCGAAGCACAGATTGCACGTGAAAGCCATCGCGAAGCGTATCAAACAAGTATTATCTGGAAGTTCCTGAAGTCAAACCAAAACATTGCTAGTATATTTATCCAATTCATCCTCAGGCTTGTTTACGTCCGAAAAGTTACCGACTTGGCCATCAAACGAGCAATGGAAGTCGAGAGCGCACCTTAAATAATTCAAGAACACAATCGCGCGTTGAACGCCGAGCAATCTTCCGCATTATTGATTGGGTTCCACCAGCCACATTTTGATTGTCTTGAAGAAGGTCTCTGACGGGGCAAAGTCATGTCTATTCGTGTCTGATAAGTAGTAAGGTTTATGCTGTTAAGTCTAGAATCCTAGTTATGCTGTATGCGATTGACGTGTTTAAGGTTCAATAGGCGTTCTTACAGAACGGTTCTGTGATCAATGTCGACAACTTGTGGCCTCTAACATAAAGTGAGTAAACTTGGTTGTCGGGAAAATTTATCCAGTCTTTCCTGAATGACTTATCTCAACATGTTGTTTTATGATTATATGCAAATACCATACTTCGTCATTTTTGATGAGCTTTCTATAAGCATGTTGTGCAGAAGTCTGCCACTCTTTGCATGCAAATAATATCACTTCGAGAACCCAACTTGTCCGTAGAAGCTCAAGCCTTGGTACCGATGGCCACATTAAATTACGCTATCATTGAGTATGCTTAAATAATTGGTATGTATTTGCCGCACATGTTAAGTGTTGCCAAAGAACGGCCTCCTTCGTCCGTGTCTGTCGGAAAGGAAGGATTGTCGACGAGCCAGCTGTGAAGGGGCTGTCGACAAATGCCCATAGTGTCGCCGTTCCGTTGTCAAAGTGCGGACATCATATTTGACTTTATTTGTAAGAAAAATTTAGTATATCAGCTAGAATTGGGTAGTTTTTGAAAGCAGGTTTGGAACACGGAGTTAGGAGAAACAAGTCTAAGCGTAAATCTTCATGTTCACTGTCTCCGACGACTGTGCTCTTCAGTTGAGTGTGGATTTCTATGCAAGCTAGTTCTGTACTTGGGCCTATTGTAATCCCGTGGGGAGGCTTACCATAGGTGGGTAGTAACTAGATAGTATTGCACATTCTACACATTAAATTACGCGACCATGAAGTACGTTTAAAGTATTAGAAGGCATTTTCAGCGTATGCTTATAATCATAGTCCACAGTTGCCTGTTAGCCAGGTGTGCTAAACATCGTGTGCTAGACATCACTGACGATCGTGGTCATGGAGCATATTGTCAAATGATTATGTATGTGTTCGGTCTCAAAACCTTTATAGGTACTGAAAATCGAAGTCACATACGTTGGGAATGCTAGGGTTCCAGAGATCTTCAAATAGTCGCTTGTGTCCTACAAGGAACTAGCAATTCGTAACTGCTCGGGTTGGCCGTTTGATTCAGAGTAAGAGCTATTGTAGTTAACGAATGAGATTATGTGTACTAAACGCCCTACTTAAGCTAGGCGGGCTTTTGCTTTGAGCTCTGAGATTCTTTGAATTTACGAACGACGAGACGTTGTGAAAATGTCGTGCTAAGCCCCTTAACAGAGTTTACATGGCAGATTAGTAGAGCTCACTGGCCCCTTAATTCGACGCACCGATTATACTGTTGGACAACGTTACCCACGTGTCAAGCAAATCAATTCAACGAGCTGAAATTGTCAGTTAGAATGTTGCAGAGCCGACGGATGTATTGACAATCTAGAGGAATCTGGTAAAATTGTCATCGACAAAGTACAAAGCAGCTTCTTGCAATCAAGCCGCGCAGTTGCGTCCAAGTATCAAAGAAGCGTTTGGTCGCCTTAAGTCCATGAGCAAAAACTGGCGAGCGACTTACCGAACTCCTTGGAAGCCTAGAGTTTTCTGGCCACTCCTACATCTCCTGGTTAAGGAAATAAGGGTTATCAGCATTGCCGGAAAAAATTTATTGCCACTCTATCTTGATGTACAACGAAAGTTCGCTAGATAAGTAAGGATTACTAGCTAAGACAATGTTATCGTACGCCTGTCTTTGTTAACTGGCAAGTTACCGTCTCTACGCTAAAAGTTGGACGGGTGTACTTGCGAATTCCCAGCGCAACCACTCAAGCTAAGGTTTCCTTGGTCACTTATTGACTAATGGGACTGCGTCTCGCACTTTGACGCTGGACACGTGGACACGAATTAAAGTAAAAGGCGCTTCATACAAATCCGAACTCTGATCAGTCTATTAACTGCTGTTGAAGCTGCAAATACCTAAAGCTTTGATCGGATTTTCCGAATTGCTTGATCGACAAGCCGGCGCGAACATTCGAACGTTCGGGAATTGCGGCGTTTCGGGGCCCAGTGCTTTCACATGCAACTGAGAAATCTTTCCCCGCTTAAAATCCTATAGCACAAAGCCGTC
This sequence comes from Craspedacusta sowerbii, assembly GCA_003687565.2. Classification (NCBI taxonomy): domain Eukaryota; kingdom Metazoa; phylum Cnidaria; class Hydrozoa; order Limnomedusae; family Olindiidae; genus Craspedacusta; species Craspedacusta sowerbii. Next base: position 7,265 of record QQSS02000241.1, on the reverse strand, counting down.
TAGCTACAGAAAATTCCTCAAGATAAGCTGCTCTTTCATGTCGTCTTTTATGTTGATACGAATTTCCTTTGCAAGTTAGGCACGATTATCATGTTTAGTTGGATGTTCTCACACAAGTCTTATTCTCTTCCCTAAAAGCCATAGCTTTGTCATTGCGATGTATGAAGCTGTACGCGAGCTGAAATTCTTCGCTCAACGTCACAGTGCACTCATATTATTGCACAAACATTTCAGCTGTTTGATAGACCTCAGTTAAAGACTCGTCAATAGAAGAGATACGCTTAAGTTGTACCAATGACAACGCTTTAAATTCTTGGGTTTCAGCTTTAAAATATTTTTCGTTTTCCGAATGGAAGAAGCAGAAACAAATTACTTATAACTTTCAACAGAAGAATACGCTTTTCAGTTTGCAGGACATGTTTCGACAACACATCTATTGTCATTCTCAACTAAGTCACTCTACAAGAGACCGGTATAAATACATAGGAGGCGTCGACACTCTAATTAACAATAAATATGCACGTTTTTGTAAAAATGCGAAGGGTCGCATAGACGACAAATAATTAAAGACGCTTGAACAAACTCTTAGATACTTTTTGTACACAGATACGCGACAATGACAACAAGGGGAAACGAGAAAAAAATAGCTATACAGAAAGACTAGAGGATAAGTGATGAGTTTGTGACTGAGATTAGCTTTATGCTGAGGTTTTCCACTGGGAAGAAAAAAAATGGACTCCTTATGACAAACTTTAATGATGCATAATCGCTTTCTCTGAAGCGCAATGGCGATCGATAGGGATCGGTAGGCCCTTCAATACTTGTGATACGAGCTTATAGTACGTTAGTTCTATGGAATAGTATAGGCATTAGATTGCGACTGCTCAATTTCAGAAGCAGTCCGATATCTCCTAAACCTTTGATATCCAAAACGGAACGGCTTACGATGTCGCCTAAGAATCAGTTCGGGCTTCACTACCAAAATAGAATTTCATTAACACCAGAGTGAAGCGTAGATGACTTTTGAAAAAAGTAATTCAAATTTTAATAACAGCCAATAAGGCAAAGCAGAATATTTTCTTAAATTGAACTTAAGTTGATCTTAATAAGCTTAGTTTAATTAAATTCTAATCAAGTCCAGCAGAGTTTGCCGAGGAGTATAGAGATTCAGGCGTCGCACTTCTTCAACGCCGAATTTAATTATTTCAGTTCGGCGCAGCTGTAGTTTGAACCCCGCATAAGGCTCCGTCCATGATTGTTTTTAAATCAGAGCCGGCTAAGAGCATTGAATTACACATGATCAAGGGCTTTCCTGGAAAATGCCTAGTTCCTTTCTTGTTTCTTTTTGGTTCCTTAGTTTTTTCATGAGCTTGCTCAAGCTTAAAGGGTACGACAACAACAATAACAACAAGAACAACATCAAAAACAAATGCATGTGAATAAAGTATTCTACTTAGTTTTGTTTATAAACATCAGCAGAATCTGCTGCCGGCTATATCTTAATCATCGCTATAATAGCCGTTTTTCAAAATTCAGCAACAAGAAAACCTCTGCTACTGCTAAGCGAAAGCTCAGCATCTCGATTAGAAGCCCTTTCCCATGGAACAGGATGAATTGCCCTGCTGCCAAAGAAAGTAAAGCCCTGAACACGTTCAAAAATTCTTCATTCACCAACTGTTACATCCCATTGGTAGTATCTGAAATTTGCAATTCCCTGACTTTACATATAACTTTTATATAAAAGCAAAGGATTCATACATAAAATAAAAATCACAGAAGCTAACACCTACTGTCAAAAAAAGAAATAGGAAACTGCCAACTAAAAGAATTAAGCAATAGCTTAATAATACGCCTTTTAAACGTCATAATCGTAATTATCTTTCTTATCATCCTTTATCATCTTCAACATCAGCATGGATACTATCTTCATTACCATGTAAGTAAGTCCTATTTTAACGACAAAAATTATTGATTTAATTTTTCCTAAATAAAAAATCGCAGGCAAAACAATGTTTTTCCCGGCATAAGTATCTAAAAAATTTGTAAATCAAATGTGTTTAGTAAAGCAAGGGCGGGGAGAGGGAATTCATAATATACATTACAAAGATCACGGAATTACAGTCACTTTTTTTCACAGTGAAAAGGCATGAAAATCTACTTCCGTTCTAAGAAACTGTTGCAAGAGCGTTTGCAATAATGCCTTCGTACACTAGGATTCATTAGCACGAAGGAAGGTTTTCATTCTGCTACTGAAAGTTGCTCAAGAGGTTTTAAGGTTAATAACTATTGTTAGAAAGTTGGAGATAGGAGGAAGCACTCTAGAACCTTGTGCATTTAGCTCTGTAAGCTCCTGCCTGTTAATTTAGCTCCAAAGACAGGAATTCGTGCTTCCGTCTCTCTGGATGTGGTGAAACGTTTGAACATTTTTTGCACGAGTTTTCCGATATACCCATTATATTTGCAAAGCTGATAGGCGTGCTGATTGCGTTTATTATTGTAGCAGTTGGTGATACGAGGGTTACGTTTTAAAGCGTAGATTAAGTGCAGGCACATCGTACAAGTTAAAGATTTGGAATTGTGAGAATAATAATAACCTGGTATCCTGAAAACCAGGTAATGATAAATTATTATTTTTCTTGCTGTTGAAGTTTGACGATCCTGTTCAGAGCGCATTTGTCCAAAACAACAACAACAACAACAACAACAACAACAACACACCAGCCAAGTATCAAATTATAAGCAAAGCTAAAATTTGAACTAATTAGTCAACCTCATAGTGCTGCATTTCGGCTGAAAGTTCGTTTTAGCTCAGGCGAGTTCATTTTTTATTTATTTGTAAAGGTCACTAAAATTTGAGCAGGAACCAATAAATAAATATAAAACACTAAATAATTAGCTATTTTAGACCACTCGGTCGTTGGAGATGCTGGGCTTCAAGAGTAGGAGATGCACGTGCTGCTGTTTGGTGGAAGACACTTGCTCGCATAGAAGGATCTACCTACGGGCAGTAAGTTGCACGAAAAATTTCTCTTAATAAAACTACCCTAATTTTTACAGAGGTTACTTCATTAAAGTGTTGTTAAATATGTCATGAAAATTTCAAAATGTCCTGGTCTTTTATTACTTAGAGTATTGTCGCAGAATGAAGGTGGGTGCTTCATATTAGATTGTGTAGGCTCTGGCGTGCATTGGATCGTTACCGCAAACCAGTTGTTGTCGATTGAAGAACGTGGGAGTTTACTTTGAAGGTGGCATTCGCAAGGTGTAACAACCATTCAGCGAGCCACGTTTCAGCGCATCGCTTTTTAGCAGTCAATTTTCAGCTTACACAATTTAGCGCAGCCACGTTTCAGCGCAACCACGTTTTAGCGCACTGCTATATAGCGCGTAGCTTTTTAGCGCAACGCGTGTACATTCGTTAACGTAAATGAAAATCGGATGAATCGGCGTAGGGGCAACTGGTTGCCAGTTCTTTCTCATTTACACCACGATTGTTGGAAAACATACAGTAGCAATCACACATCCAACGATTTCTGCAGCAGACATTTCTGCGTTTTAGGTAACACTAAATATCTACCCCTGGGTCACTGTTACATGTTTCGACTCCCTGAGTCGCAATATATTTGAAAGAGATTAGATAATATTAAGACCTTAAGACATCGAAGTGCGCTGAAAGGTGGCTGCGCTTAATCGAGGTGCGCTGAAATGAAGTAGATAAAATGAAGCGCGCTGAAACGTCGTGCGCTAAATTGTCTCTAGATTATTCGAAATTCCAAGACTGTCTCAGATAAATGCTCGGTATGCTACTACAGGAAGACTCTTTCCTAAGCGAGCGAACATCTTTTCTTATATTCTAAGCGAGCGAATATGGTCCCATCTATCCTAAGCGAGCGAATATCTTTTGCAAAGACACAAAAGATCTGTCGTCGACGGTGAAGAACACAACTTATGCGTTTGTTGCTTTTGTCATAGATTAAATGTGATCAAATGTGATCAAAAGTGATTGTGAATAGTCAAATGTCATAATCATAAAATTAAAATAATTGTTAAGAGAATCAACGCTCACGTAATGAAACCATTAAATGAATTTGAAGGGAGTTTGCTTCAAGCAATGGCCGGAAGGCTAGAGAAATTTCGGGAGGTTTATCAGTAAATTCATGAACAACATGACGATAACTTGTTGTGGAGCTGCTCTGGGTTGCAGAGATTTTTACAATGAAATGCAGATGCAGATCTGAGAGATTTCCACGTGATGCATCTTGCACGGGAGGGATGGAAATGATGCGCATGCGCACTCCTATTAGTTAACTAAAGGCCATCCAAGAGGGAAATTCTGATGCAACTAGACTGTTGTTGTAGCGAGCATGTTGAGCTTATCAATCTTTTTTTTTTATCAATCATTTTTTTTTTTTGTATGAACGGCGCGTTTATGTCCAACATCAGCCTTTCATTGCCAGTCTAAAAATGACCGAGCGTTTGACGTGTAATGCAAGTTTCCTATGAAGAATTGTTTTCTTGTTAAAAGATATCTGTCAATATGTGTTCGACGCGATGCCACGCAAGCCACTTTTGAGTTTGGCGCTGGGTTTGGATTACATATGGCAAATAATTGATACCATCCAGGTGAAGTTTTCGACCCCGCATCTAAATACCAAGCGATCATGTACATTGATTGTCATGTACATTGACAAGCTTAGATATAAATATAAATCGTCCGTTAACGGGTTACGGCGTGTGAACAGACAGATAAACACAGGAATGCCAGGCCTGAGTGAACTGTGAACTGGTTAACCGGGATGATAACTATGCACCTGGTAGATGCATCTACCATGGTCATGACCCTGTGAACGTCTTAATCTCGATATTGACAGGGTCTCAAGAGGGTCCCTTGGCTCTCATTTATAGGAAGACAAGAAGAAGAAGAAGCGAAAGCAGTGAATGTCGGGGCATAAAAGAGAAAGGAAAGTGAGCCTGCTAAAGTGGGCGCTTTTTTTTTTTGTAGGACGGCGCTTATTTGCCGACACGGGCTTTTTGTTTTTATTAAGAGGGGTGTGCGCATTCGATGTATATGAAAGTGGTGACAGTCCCGCGCGGCGCACGTTGCAGACAGAGAATCTGTCAGAATCTCGACAAGACATTGCTACTTCCATGCGCTTCCCTTCAAACGGTTTCACGTACTATTTAACTCTCTTTTCAAAGTTCTTTTCATCTTTCCCTCACGGTACTTGTTCGCTATCGGTCTCGTGCCCGTATTCAGCTTTAGATGGAGTTTACCACCCATTTTGGGCTGCATTCCCAAACAACCCGACTCGTCGAAAGCGCATCGTCGACAGCGCGCGGCACCGCACACGGGACTGTCACCCTCTGCGGTGTGCCGTTCCAAGCAACTTAGGCACCGCACGTCCGTCTTGAAGACGCTTCTCGAGACTACAATTCGCCGATGCTAGGCACCGGAGATTTCAAGCTTGAGCTCTTCCCGCTTCATTCGCCGTTACTAGGGGAATCCTCGTTAGTTTCTTTTCCTCCGCTTATTAATATGCTTATGAAACTCCCCAACACACCTGATACAACTTGCAAATGCCTCGCCATCGCTGGCCAGCAAGTAACAATTGGAGAGTAGCAGTAGCAGGCAATCAATGGATAGAAACAACGATAAGATCTTGAGACCCGAACTCTACGTGTGTGCTTAAGAATGGTCTGTTCGGAGCAACTCATCCTAGAGCAGCCAAACTATTGTGTTTCACGCCTATTGTTGAAAGAAACATACAGTAGCGTAGACAATAGTTTGGATTAACAAGAGAGATGATTTCATGGGACGGTCAAAAATAGAACTACGGATTGGCTATCATGCGCGCAACAATATATGCACCTGGTAGATGACCCTGTGAACATCTTAATCTCGATATAGACAGGGTCTCAAGAGGGTCCCTTGGCTCTTGCAGAGACCGTTGGCAGGCAGAAAATTATGTAAACTCCAAGCTAGGAATACCAAGCGCCAGGAAGATAAATTTTTTGGCTTCATGTTTTTGCTTTGGTCGTCATTCAGTAGCGATGGAGACTGCAGTGTAATGATCAGAATCCATTGAATCCATCCAAAGCTATCTCTGAGGTATCCAAAAGACTCCCTGGTGCTAACAAAAAACCCTAACAACTTAACGCACAGTTTTTTTTTTTTTTTTTGAAGCAATTTTACTTCTTATGACTAATTTTTGCTTTTGCTAACTGTTCCCAAAAATAAAGTTGTTTACTTAAGTGCTTTTGTCCCTACTCCGCGCTCTAGAAAATTGTTTTACCGTCAATATATTGATCAGTGCCCTTTCGTTGGCTTTCCCGACTCCTAAACAAGCTAGGATTTCTTTACTCAGCTGTATTACCTAGTCCGTAACTATCAGCTTTCATCTGCAGACGTATTCTAGACAATTGCACTTTTTTTTTGTAGACTATTCATTAGCTGGTCTTAATTAGACCTTCCCTGATCGCAGTTACGATTAACGAGCCTTGGGCTTTACCTTAAAATCGGCAAGATGTGGTTTTGAATACTTGCTCGACTAGAGTAGATATTAAATAGGCTTATCCTGCGTTGCTTTGTTTGCAAACTACTAAGTGAAAATCTGCATAAAAATACTGAAAAGGCCACTTTACGATCTCTTTCGCTAAAGCATTGTGCAGCGCAGTAGTGGTTACTTAGATGCGCTTCATAGTAAAGATTCGAAGCATGCAATCGAAACAAATCGCAACAGAAAGATTAACTCAGCTGTGAATCAAAGCACGAAGATTGTCGGCAAAAACAAAGAAGTCATTCTTTTTTCCTTTATTGTGCTCTTTAAAGGGCATCTATAAACTTTATAAATAAGTCGAGACCTTGATATTCATAAGACTTTGATTCAATTGCGAGAAATCCTCAAGAGGCAAACAAAAAATTCTGCCCACTCCCGACAGACATCGATAAACTTAATTCCCCAAAGTTCATGCCCCTTCGATCCAGGCATCAACAATTTTATTTCCTCTGGCGTAATTCCAAGCCACCTTCAGTGCCTTCCCAATGCGATGAATCCAAAACTTTGTGGGCCTTAGATGACTGTCGTTTTTAACATGGCGTGACACCCTGAGCGCACATTTGGCAAAAACATAATTAAACAAATAAACAAACTAAAAATAAATAAACTAAAAATAAAACATTATCGTTAACCGCCGAAGAGTAATGGGCTTACCTCCAGTACTATAGAAATAATTGTCCAAGTAGCTGCTATTTTCAATGCAGCTAT
>QQSS02000130.1:0-20243 GCA_003687565.2 Craspedacusta sowerbii | reverse complement strand
GTATGTATGTATGTATGTATGTATGTATGTATGTATGTATGTATGTATGTATGTATGTATGTATGTATGTATGTTTGAATGCGTATGTGTTTGTCTGTAAGCATGTGGTGTGCTTGCTTGTGGCATTGTGTTGGATACGTATTTTTTTTTAACGAGCTTACAGTTGTGAGTCAAGCTGACCGGGACGCTCTGCGACCGCTGGCACAAGATATGATTGATGGTGACAGTCCAAAGTTGCGTGATTCGGCGGCAGCTAAATTGTGAGTACATCACTTTGGTTTAGTCGTTTCCTTTGTTCGAGGTTTGCTCTGCATACACCGCAAAGATAAAATTTTTGTGCGTTTGTTTTCATCTAGTTGAAAAGTTGGAATTGTTTTGCTGATTTTTTTGTGGTATAATTGCTTCTGTCTACAAAGGCATGTGGGAATTATGGCGTTTGCTGCGTTGGCTATTCTCACTCTGCCTTTAAGAACTCTTGAGGCTTGCCCGCCTTGAATTATGTTGAGACTTTTGTTCAGATACTCTCAATACTCGATGCGTAGGTCACCTTTTACGCAGTTTGTTTCATGTCAATGGAAGCAATCGTTTTCTTGCAACTTGCACGCCAAGTAGTAGGTTTTTTTTAGCAAAAACTGAGTTGGTACTTCTGTTGTTTTTTTTCCTTTGTGTTTTTCTTTTGCAACAAATGAAAAATATGGAACATATCTTTGCTAAGGACTTAGTGCATGTGCTTGATGGTGTTTGCTTGGTATCGCGAAAGAGCTTTGGAGTTTTGGAGTTTTTACGGTGGATATTAACCGTTGCAGGTACCCGGATACTGTCAAGAGTCTTCTGGAGCGGCTGCCTTCCGATAGCGCCGCTCGCGAAGAGCGCGCTTGTTGCATCTGCTACCTGAACATGCTCATGGCAGTCTATAAGCTGACCTACAAGGAGCTGAAACGAAAAGGTGGGATAGCTCCATGTGTTTGTGTGTGTTTGTGTGTGTGTTTGTGCGTGTGTGTTTGTGTGTGGTTGCGTGTTTGTGTGTATGTTTGTGTTCCTGTGTGCCTGGGAGTGTGCGTATGTGTATGTGAGTTTGTTTTCTTGTGTTGTGTGGGGAAACTTATTTGTAAATAATTAAGATTATTTAGTATGATATATGTAGAATATAAATATATAACATGTGCATGTATCGTGTATAGTATATAAATATTGTGCTGATACTTAGTGATATGTAATCATTTTATCTCGTGTCTTGCTTTTTTCCTCCTTTGTTTAAGCTGAGTATGTAGAAATTATTGTTTGCCTGTTTGAGTGTGCGTTATTTACATTGCTTCGTCGTTGCGGTTTAAGCGCTATTTCGGAAGGCTATCAAGTTTCCTGTCGATTTCGTTCTCTCCGCGGGTATATTTAGTGGCGGTATCAATACGCGTAAAGTAATTGATTATCAAGTATCAAGTGGTTGCATAGCTATCGATTCAACTTCATTGTAAGTGACAGTCTAATGGAATGGGAGAGAAAATTTAGTTACGTGAAAGGGCTCCTCGATCTTATTACCTACATGTCTATCCTAACCTATATGCTCTTTGTCAACGGTTTCGTTTTCCTAAAACGAATATTTGGTGGTAAAGGATTGTTTGCTTTGGAAAGCGTGAATGAGACAAATAAATCTTGTAGAGGGTTGGCTTTATTTGAATTCGTAACACGCTAATTTAGGTGAGTAAATCTGGAATCTTGAATCTGTCATGTTTCTAATTGAAGTGTTTGTGAAGTCTTGCTCTTCTGTTGCTACATGTTAAATGTGCTATGAAATTTTTGTAGATCCTTGTCCAGACATTCCTTACCCTTTAAAGTCTTCCATTTTGAACTCCTTTACGATACCGGAAAAGAAAGAGAGGTTAGCTTTGTTTTTTTTTTGTTGTTGTTGTTGTTCTACTTTTTCTGGACATTGTGTAAGGCCCAATTCTTCGTAGTTTTTTTTTTTATAAGTAGAGTAATCGGAATAATTAGACTGTGCGAATAATCCAGACGACCCTAGAACCTAAGTTGTCAGCTGTACGCCACTGGGAAGTTGAGATCGGCACACACAGCACGTCATCTTATACAGTGGTGTCTCGGCAAGATGCTTCCGCATGTCCATAAGTGAAGGCTTTTCGTAAGGAAACAGAAAAAGAATCCTGCGGATTTGGTACTTTTAATTGCAGTTATCTTGAATAAAATGTAATGTCGTGGTTTTACTTACTCGCTTTCTTTGCAGGCGCATGCCCAGGAAATGTCGCGACAAGCTGCTGTGTTACATTCTAGTACTGCTTCTGATTCTTGAAGAGTACGAAATGGATTGCACTCGCATCATGAAAGATCTTAAGCTCGGAGTTGCAAGGTAAGGATGACGACGAGAAGAATGCGCGGACGCTAAGGTTTCACTCTTAAGACGATATTTATGCTTAGAAATTCAGGTTCAATTGGCTGTAAGCTGCTTCCCATAGAGCTTTTGTTGCTTGTAATAAAGATTTTGTAGCCTGATGAACAGTCTCGTTTTCGTGCATAAATTCGGTCTAGCCCAACGCAGAAAATCTTTAAGTTGAGGCTGCAATGGAGGTGCTACTAGTATCTGCATATTTTTGGATTGTTAAGGATCGCGGTTCATAAGGAAATTTGGGGGTATGTGGGTGGGTCGTACTAATTGGATTATCCTCACACATGGAGCAGCTGCGCGTGTCGTGCAGTCGTTTCGCCGAGTGTCGAGATTTTTTGTATTTCTGTTTTGTTTGCAAGGCAGCGTTCACGTTTGGTACGAGTTAAACCTTGGCGATAATTTTTTTTATTCAGTGCAACAAAGATGCTGCGTGCGGTTGGCTGCACGGTGAAGTCGAGCGGCTTGAAGCGCAAAAGTGACGATCTCGGTGATCCTAACGTACCGACCATGATTGCGATCTTGAATGCGACTCAACCAGCAACACCAAAGAAGGCAGTTAAAAGACCGGCTCCTGCAGATGAGCCCCTTGCTGCAGCCTCGTCAGGGGGAGTACTGCCCCAAGCTGCGTCTCCCGCTTATAACCTATCTGGTGAGCCTTCAATGAACCAACTAGCTACCCCAGTTAGGATTAAACAAGAGATGGACGCTGAATATTCTTCCACTCACTCTCCTCGCATATCGCCTGTGATTATTAAGCAAGAAGTGGATTACTGACTGCGAGGTTAGTCTTTAGTATTGGTGCGGAGTGTTTTTTTTTTGTTTTTGCTTCCGTGAAAGTGATGTGTTTGCGGGCTGTTGTGGACAGCTCCGAAATGTTCCAAATGTTACCATGTACAAATGTCCAAATGTCCAATGTTCTAATTTTCATGAGATTTTTTTTTTTTTTTCATGTCGGCGACTTTTCCAAACCTAACCTTGACGGTCTGTCTTCAGGTCCTGGTGATTGTTTCTTTGTGTTTTCTCCCTTGATTGCTAAGTTGTTTTGTTTATAAAGATTGCCGGTGTCACGAAGCCTATTCTCGGATAAGTTACAGTATAACGCGTGCTTCGCATGAAAAGTGTTATTTTATAAAATTGTATAACTTCGTCGTAAAATATTTCAGTACTCTTTCTACCGTATATGAGTACAAAAATCTTTAAGAAGGATATGCAACTTGGAGGGGAGTATTTTTGTACAGACATTTTCTTTTGGATGTGTTGTATTTAACGACCGCGAAAAACCGCTCTACTTTTAGACGATGCAGGAGCTGAGCACGTCACCGACTTGTGTACGAGATTTTGTAGGCTTAAGAGACATTTCGGCTGATGGGGAATTTCGTCAGTGTGTTAAGGCAAGCTCCAGCGTTTTGGGGGTAAAAATTTTCGCGATCGCCAGAAGCTTCATGTATCCTATGATTTTGTATGTGAATTCTAAACCAAAAAAAAAACCTTGGGGATAGGGCTGGGTTTCCTTACATTATTCTGCTCTGTATTCCTGAGCTTCTTGTACGTATTGACATACGCTCACGTGTACTTCTTAGCTCTTTAATCCATAACCTGGACAATCCTGTGGCCAGAGCTCACCCTTGCTCGTCCGATCCTTCGTCAGTGAAGAGTCCCTGGGATCCTCGTAGCGTAGATTCCATTTTTTTTTTTTTTTTACAGTAGCTGCATTCGCTACCACACTTCGCACTTCACTTTCGGGTTCATTGCAGATGTGTTGCTGCATTGAAATGCTCTTGAGAACGCGTCGAAATTGGATAGCGTACCGATCACCCTAAAGAGCCAAATTTGTACCATTTATCTAGTGCTCAGAAGTTTTATGAATGCACAAAGGTCTACCAGCCACTTTGTCTATGTAATATTGTTGTGTAGAGTGCTGTTACAAGATATCGTTTCTCGTAGAGGTAGGGCATGTGAGGAAAAACTGCATTCTCTCTAACGAGTGTCGACTCCGAATAAACTCTTTTAAAATCACTGGCTTGTGGGTTGCTAAAGGGTTACTTTGTTTCACTTAAAAATGTTTGACTTATATCGCTTGACTAATGGCATTTTAGCGTGAATGGAACTATGTAGCTAAGTTTGCAAGGCATGGAAGACCATATAGGATGGAACTGTGATCATATAAGCAAGTGCGGGCAGTATACCGAAAGCATTTTTTTTTATCTTACAATGCTTGCTCTCGTAGTAAAGCGGATCTTATAAAGCTTGCTCTTACTCTGAAGGCCTGATCAAGTCGTTATTGTGACCTTCGATAAAATGGCTGCTAGCTTGTTAGTGTGATGTTCGTGTCATTTGCTTACGCTATGTTAGGTGCCGGCAGAATCTGTTATCAAAACTTGCATTCGGAAACCGTGCTCCTGAAGCAATATCCAGGGAGTTTCCTTTACGATTAGCTGCACTATGATACGTGGGCCGAGTTATTGGTTCGACGTTGTGCGGAGGTTTATTGTGGTTATTCTTGAGATTGCTCTGGTATTTACTTAACGCATTTCCTGCTGATGATGACACGATGCTTATATGCTAGTTAGCAAGCCGATATCGGTTGGGTAAAGCGGCGCAATGGGCATATGTAGAAGGAATGAATTTCATACGTTACCTGAATTTGGATGGCGAATGTATCTCGCTGAGCGTGGCTATCTGTTCTGTCTTCTCGCGCACGTTCGCACAGTATTCCTAAAAAGGATAGCACATAGTCAGACCAGGTTGGCGCAGTATTCCAAAAAAGATAGACCATAGTCAGGCCAGGTTGGCGCAGTATTCCTCTAATGATATACAGACCAGGTTGACGCTTTACGGGAGAGAGCAGCCGTTCATCATACTATCGGGCTTAATAGCTGGAAATACGGCGGATAAACGGACGAATTCGCACAGCAATTGATCAGGCGACTACAGGCTGGCCTTGACGGCTGCTGTTGCTGTGCTGCAAATGTTTGTAATATGGTTACAAAAAATGTTTTTTATTGGTTTGCAGCCCTTGTCTGTATTTGTGTGCAGCGCTTATGGGTTATTTGTGTGCAGCACTTGTGTGTTTATATTGCTTGTCCATTGTGCGAGTGGACGTCGTTATCTGCTGTTTGTTCCTTCGCTTTGTGAGACTATGAACGTGTAGTTTGTTGCTCATCAGAACCGTGTAAGATTTGATCTGATTTTCAAGATCGGTCATTGACCTGCTGCCGCGTGTAAGTCACCCCTGATGTAAAGTCAGACCTGGTTCGCTCTTAGTGATGTAAAGTCAGACCTGGTTCGCTCTTAGTGATGTAAGGTCGGACCTGGTTCACTCTTAGTGATGTGAGGTCGGACCTGGTTCACTCTTAGTAATGTAAAGTCGGACCTGGTTCGACTTAGTGATGTAAGGTCGGATTTGGTTCAGTCTTTGCGAGCTAAGGTCAGACCTGGTTCACTCTTAGTGATGTAAGGTCGGACCTGGTTCACTCATAGTGATGTAAGGTCGGACCTGGTTCGACTTAGTGACGTATGGTCAGACCTCGTTCAGTCTTCGCGAGGTAAGGTCAGACCTGGTTCACTCTTTGCTCACCTGTGCGTAGCCGATAAAGAACAACTGCTTGTTGTTGTAATCGAGTTCGGGTAAGTTTGGTTCGGCTCCATTCTTGTCCAACCAGTCCATGTACGCCTGCAAAAGCAGAATTAAAAACAATAGCAGATGTTCCGCTTATTGCACCAGATCCACTTTACAGGGAGCGCCAGTTTAGATCATGGGTTTGCTTGGCCAATAATTCTGCGTTTTTCGTTTCCTTCCTAAGAAGTGATGCGTTGGCATCCTATGCTAGAGTTGCTCATATGGTAATAAACTCTTGCTCATATCCGCCTGCTTAGCGCTGAATCCTTGCTGATTGTATCGTAATTTAATAGTATTCTTTATTTCGGTCTGAAGTGAGACTAAGAAGGTAGTGCTTGCTTGATGTATGCTAGAAGCGTCCGGGTTTGGCTTGAAATTTCTCAGCGCGGTTTCTGCAGGCAACAACATGCTACGCTCACAGTGTACTTACGTCGTAAGCCAACTTTGTTCCGCCATTGTCCGCTATGTTTTCGCCCAAGGTAAGTTTGCCGCTCATCTGAGAACGAAACGGTGCAGGTTCATAAAATTCGCCGATAAATGAAGTAAGGCAGAGTTACCGCTTGGCACTAGGATATTGCTGTCGCTGTTCTACCGCGCTTGTTAGTTTCCGTCTTCTATATTTAATTATTATTGGTTGTCAGTAATGTAAGGGTAGCTAGGTCGTATTACACCACAACCTTATCGCTACTTGTGGTTGAAAATTTTGAGGCCCATCGTGGTATGTCCCACGCACGGTGGTATTTTATGAAGGCCGGTGTGCGGTGCAAGCCTCTTGTTGATTTGGTTCGTCGCTTTGGAGCCCGCTATCTCGTGCAGAGTCCTGCATTCTGAGATCACACGCCCCAGGGATGAAGATTTACTCACCGGATACTTGTTCTGGACTTTGTACTTGGAGTACTGCTTCTCCATGCATTTCGCTCTTTTGTTGAACTCCTTTAGCGCGTTGTCTGACCACCACTCCTTGACAATGTCGCCATTCTTGTCAAACTTACGTCCTGTCAAAAGGCGGAAAGGAATGGAGCAAGCTTGTTTAGATCTTAAACGCGAGATTTGAAAGTTTGAATAAACATGAATGCTAAAGGTATGTTAGAACATGAATAATGAAGGTTTGTTTGAGTGTGTTGTCAAAAGGTTTAGATGAACCTTAATTTTGAAGGTTTATGTTAGCGGGAATAGTCAAGGTTTGTGTGAAACCGGATGGTGAAGTTTTGTGTGAACCTGAATACTAAGGTTTGTGTGGAAAGCAGCGTAGTCAACATGGGTAGTGGCGATCTGTGTAAGCATGAATATTTCAGTGAAGGTTTAAGTGAACCTGACTAGCGAAGGTTTATGTGGGTGCATGTGGTGTTTGTATAAATCTGAATAGTGAAGGTTTATGTGGACATGAAAAGCAGCGGCTGTGTCAACATGGGTAGTGGCTATCTGCGAAAGCGCGAATATTTAAGTGAAAGTTTGGGTGAACGAAGGTTTAAGTGACCCTGACTAGGAAAGGTTTATGTGAGTGCAAGTAGTGAGGGTTTGTGGGAATCTGAATAGTGAAGTTGGTGCCCTAGAAATGCTACCGTTTAACCTGCGAGTGCTCTGCTCTTCGTCTGTTGTTTGTTTAAGTAATATTTTTCCAGCTGACTTCAAACGGTTTTACTTATCGCTTCGTAAAATTGACGCGATAAACATGCGGTATGTTAAAATTGCAATACTTTGGCTGTCGGCGTTTTCGGGTATTTGTGCGATTGGCTTAATACGTGCAAGTCAATTCGATGACTAGTGGAAACCGCTTATGTTAGCATTGGGTCGTTTTAACGTACCTGTGTTGTCGAATCCGTGTGTCATTTCGTGACCGATAATTGAACCAATCGCTCCGTAGCTGAGTGACCTGAAATTTTATAAGATGCTTTAAATGTTGACGCGCTGCAGCTTTTCCTGTATGCACTCCTAACGTTCTGTATGCACTCTTAAGGTAAGCACTCGTTCTGTAAGACTCCTAAGGTTCTTAAATATATATTTTATATAAGGCGTAATTTATGAGATGCTTAAATGTTCATTCGTCGCAGCTTTTTCTGTATGCAAGTAAGACTTATTATTTGTTCTTAAGTATATTCTCTAGATGTAAGCCCAGGTCGATGCAGTCCTTCCTGCGTATTTTTTATGTTTGATCTACGGAAATTAAATTTGCTATTCTGGGAAGCTTCCAAAGCGTAGACGAAAAAATAAATTGTAAGGATGGAAATACAACTTAGGCGTGCAAGAAAGCGAGGTTGATATCTGCCACCTACCTTGGCACATCTCCGCTGTAGAAGAACGGTGGCTGTAGGATGCCGGCTGGAATGACTGGAAGAAAAGATGGAGTGAATGAACATGAGTGTATTCGTTCATGTTCGCATGCGGAACCTTCGTGCCTAAACTGAGTTATCTCACCTTCCGCTGAAACCTGATACCGTTTGTTTTTTGTTATGCCATCGTAAGCCTTCTTTAATAAGATGCGAATTCTTGTACCTGGTGTTGGGGAAATTCGAAACTTGTAACCGTGCTAGTGCTTTCTTAATGCAACGTCGTGTATTCGTTCTCTTAATCTTTCAGCTCGTGTCTGCGTTGGATATACTTTGCTAGCGATTTAGCTCTCGCTGTCTCTGGTTCTCTCTCTCTCTCACTCTCTCTCTCTATTTCTTTCTCTCTCTCGCTCTTTCTTTCTCTCTCCCTCTCTTTCTCTCTCGTTTCATCTCTTTCGCATTCTGTCTCTCGCTTCTCACTCTCTCTCTCTCTCGCTCTCGCTCTCTATTTCTTTCGTTCTCTGACTATCTCTCTCTCGCTCTCTCTCTCGCTCTCTCGTTATCTCTCTATTTCATGCTCTCTCGCTTCTCTCTCTCACTCTCTCACTCTCTATCTCTATTTCTTTCTCTCTCTTAACTACCTCTCGCTCTCTCTCTATGTCGCTCTTTCTTTCACTCTTCCTCTTTCGTTCCCTCGCTATCGCATTCTATCTCTCGCTTCTCTCTGTCGCTCTCTCACTCTCCAAAAGCTTAAAATAGATTAGTGCAAAATTATAGTATAGAGCGAGTGCTTCCTGAAGTATCCTTACCAATTTCGTTCTCATAGAACTGATACATGGCGTTGATGGTTTGCGGGAACATCGGCCACCTAATGGTTCAAAAAAAAAAAAAAATAAATTCAAAACTTCGAGAATGTCACCGCTTCTGTCAAGAATATTGTTTTTAGAAACTAGATTCGCCGTCTACTTGTATGTTACTCGACAGTACCTATTTATTACCGATCTGGCTTTTGATTAACTATTCTTATCAGCCATGCTTATATTAATGGCAACATGAAATTTAAAGATTTTGGTGTACGAGTTTTCCTTTGTGCCTAAATATCTTGGAAACGAGAAAAACAAAAGGCTTTTGAAGACGCCACTTACTTTGATTTGTCGACTGGCTTTCTTAACTTGTTGAAGAGGCGATATCTGATCCACTTGTCTACGTCCAGATTGTTCTCGAAGAACTTCTTGTCATCAACGTGGAGCTAAACGCAACCGTATTAGTCGGACGCTTTTGAATTCTGTGGAGAAAGTTCCTTATTTTATCGTGGAGCGTTAGGCTTGTTCCTCGATCCTTTCCTTCTCGAACTCATGCGTGCACGGATGCGTCTACGCGCACTTTTTGCGCACGCAAAGCAACGCAAGACATACGCAGACTCACCCCACTCACCCCCCCCCACACACACACACACACGCACACTCACACACACGCCACTTGCACCCGCCTCTGGACTCTCTGATTGTGTCGTCAACGTTCGATGTTATAGGCATATGAAATTTCTGTTTAAAATTTAAGTTTGCTCGCCCCTCAACTGTCAATTTTTCGCGTGTTAGACTTTTTTTACGCATTTCTTTTGTGCAGTGCACACTTGCGTTTCAAAGAATCGCGATTCCTAACGCGCGCGTGGGACAGCGATGTCTCGGTGCCCGTGATTAATAGTGAATTGCCCTCTTGAATTTGCCTTGTGTCTGAATTCGTGTTTTGCTATGCTAGTCTATGCTAAATCTGTACAATGTTCTAAGGCCGTTGTTTACCTTCTGAAACCTTTTGTTCAACTCTGTTGGCTGTAAAATGTACGTTGCGTATCCAACTTTGGCCACCAATGCATCCGTCTAAAGAGTCGTGAAAACGCATTTGAATGCCAGCTGAGCCTAAGAAAAGTCAGCATTGTTTTGGTTGACTCTACTCAAGAAGTAAATAGAACCTGTGCAATCTAATCGAAAATCAAGAGTAGTTCTAGTCTAGACCTAGCCCACCTAACTACATCAAACCCAGTTGTAGGGAGATCCAAAGTTATGCAATTGATGTGCATAGAATTTGAAAACTTGTGAACTTGCGAAGCCAGAATCACCGTAAAGCTTATGTATTTATTCTTTTATTCAAGAATACAGCTACTATTTGAAACGGAAAGATACCAGTCGCCTCAATCAAACCCAACCGATTCTTGCTAAGCCAACGCATGACTCTGTTTGAATGCTGCTGCGCAGTCTGGGCCCTAGCGATACGCACGTGGGTCATCTAATTAGCATTGTAGCGTCGTTCTGTTTTTGCATCACGTTGCACGCACGATATTCCAGTTGAATACGACTGCTATCTCACCTTGTCGATGACTCCCTTCCGCGTCTTGTCGTCGATCCAGGTGTGATGTTTTATCCTCTCCTTGAAAGCTTGAATTATCTCATCGATCATCACCACGGTCTGAAGAAATTTGGAAGAAGTGCGTCAGTGCTCTTATTCTTCTTGCTATTACCTTTATCGGCTTAGCAGATGATTCTATTTGCGTTGTTGCAAATCTCGGATTTGTTGGTAGTAAAAGCAGGTCATGTTTAGAGACTCATTCACGGCTTTTAGTGTACCCGAAAACTTCTGCAGTGAGTGATAATTTTCGTTACCTTCTGTCTGGTAGATTCGCTGAAGTACTTCTGCACGTAGAGCGTTCCGATCGGGACTCCCATGTTGTCGTTAGTGACGCTCGTACACGTGCGCCATCTTGGATCGATGTCCTCCACGCCGGTCATGTTTTTGTTGAACTCTGCGCGAGCCTTGCGGAAGGCTTTCGATAGGAAGCTGATCTTGTCCCGGAGCATTTGCCACACAATGTACTTGGCTAGGATTCTGCAGAAAAGTAGAGGTCAAAGTCGGTGGAGGAAATGCGGATCGAAAATGTCTTTCCTGCTAGCGCCGATCGCTTCGTACCTGTATCTGAGATTACCCAAAGCTCGCGCGTTTTTGCGTAGTGATCGGTTTGTTAGCTCTGCTGATAGAATGCTTTCAAATTTACCCCGAGGTTAAAACACCGGATTTATGAGCTTATGAAGGACTACCCCAGTTACATTGGCTACTAGCACATGTAATCCCGTTAAGCAAACCTTTCTAGAGGTTTCAAGCGCTAGCCCGTTAGAGGCAAGCTAAATGTTTTTCGGTTATGTTGTGCAAACTATCAATGAGTTTTGGTAGCTATGATCTAGAATCGGTTGATAGGGTAGTAGTCGCTGCTTAGCATTTCTCTGGACTACACGAGATTTTACACAGCGGGCGGAAGGCTTTTGTTCATATAGACCCTATCGATCTTTGGACCGTCCGATGTCTTGCGCTGGCGTAGAAGGAGCAGACAGCGCAAGACGTTTGACAGAATTAGGACTGGGAAAGGAGCGAATTGTTGAATATTGTCCCGGTGTCGGGGCAGACTTAGTATGCGCAGCGGTGATAAGTAGGATACTCACTTTTTCGGTGTGCCTTGGATGAGTTCCGTAACCCGATACAAGTAGAGCGGCGCTGTAGCCAGGATCACTTCGGATCTTTCTATCTGCGCCTCTGGAAATATGCCTTTGATGTGCTTGTGCCACGGAAACTGAAGAGGAGAAAAAAAAAAACATTTCTACAGTGCGAGTTGCTTGGTAAGCGCACGGTATCTGAAGACAAAAATTTTATATCTCTTGATAAAATTTTATTAGGGAAAGTAAACTATCGGGACCACCAGGTCGTTGTGGCTGATGAGGGCGTGGTCTTCGAACTACATGATACTCAATCTTGATGAAAAGCCAGCGAATGTGATTTCAGCATGAGGTGTACGTAGACAGGCTAGCGTTACTAGCGCCATACCTGTGGAACAACTGCTTCGAGAATCTTAAGGTTTATTCTTCTAAACGTTCCTGCTTGTTTTGCTTCGGCCGGTGTGGTGATCTAAAGACAATGGATATTCGAGGATCTTTATCGAACAACAGCAACATCATCAACAAATATATATTTTCTCCTCAAATGCAAGTTACATCAGAAAGAACACCATCATTGCAATACGATAGGGCAGAAATACGACAATTGTTGTTGTATCGAGAATGAGTAAAGGAGCTCCTGCTATTTCGGTGCGTAGGTTCGCTTCGGAAGACCGTCTGTTGTTTGTGAATTCACCTGTCTGTGTTATCCTAAAGTTATCGGTCTGCGCGTAGGTTTGCCCGCCATGGTAAGACTCACCTTTGCGAGATCCTTTTCAAACTTCAGGATGCCTTTCATCTCGTCGGCTATGTTTGGGCAGTCATGTCCCAGTAGCTTAGCAACGTTCGTCATGTACCTCGCGTAGTCTTCCATGATCTGCAACAAAGCAAATCTGTTATTAGCTGGGTCTCCTGTTTGTTTGTTTACAAGAGGCAGAAATTAGTCTCAGGTTTTATGATCTTTCCCGGAAGGGAAAGCGAGCATGTGTTAGCTTCTTATTAAAAGGTTTTCCCAAGTGTGAGTCCCTGGTCGAATATAACTTAGTGAGGAATATAGCTTAGTAAAGACCGCAACTTCTGGATTGCCATTCTCATCTTGCACTGGTTTGAAAAAGTTCTTTTATTGGCTTTTGTTGCGCATCAAGCCTCTTGTTGTTGTTTTTTTTCGATCTACCAATCACATGTCGGCCTTGGCCTGGCGTCGCTACACGACCTGAAACTTCTAATCTCATATCTTCTAAATGGATGTAATGTGTTTCATGAATAAGCAGATTTATCTTTACTGTATGTATGTGTGTATTGGACTTCTGCAGACACAGTTATAGGTATGTTCACCTTATTTGAGTTGGCGCGAGTTTATTTCTTTGTGTGATAGACTGCTAACGGTGACCGTATGTCACTTGTCAGTCGGCTATGCACAGAGGAAAGGCGTTTGTACAATATATTCATGTGGGGGCACTTACTTTTTCATGCTTGAAGTAAATTTCTCTTTGCAAGCTCAGTCCCGACTGGTCAATCTAAAATGAAATCACAAATAATCGTCTATGTATCCGCACGATTCTCCTCTGCGTGGTGTGTAATGCAAAGGTTCTCGAAGGGTCGCTGTTGTAGATGTTCTGTTTCCTAGTAATTTTTGTAATTACTAATTTCGCCAAACCTTTTACTTCGCACTGGTGGGCGTGTGTTGCGGTTATGTATATATATATATGGCTATATATACGCAGAAAGAGCACATTGTTTTTGAATTTCATCATGTTTCTACTAACCGTAGTCATCTTCAGGAAAATATGAAACAGGAGCTGATTGTTGTGATTCTTTTTTGCTTTGCCCCGAGTGATTTATCTTAGCTGGTTGGTACCTGGTAGGCACTTGTTGTATATTGATAAGCAATTATAACTGCGTGTGTTGCAGTACAGCTTTGTCGCTGCATTTTAAATGATTTGTCTTGAACATTTCTTTCAAAGTTTCCTGAAAATGACTATGGAACATGTTATGTGTATATATGTATATATACATATATATTTATATATATGTTATCATAGTTATATGATGGCAGTTATTTCCTGTGTTTATCTTTCTGATCTGAAAGCTCTATTTGTTCCTATTCTAGTGTGAGTGTACATCTGTATCAGAACGTGTCCGCCGTGATCTGGTCGTCACACCGATTGTATTGGTAGCAGTCTGGCCTTACCTTTATGAGATGCTTTGTGGAGTTTAAGTGATCGTTCGTCACCTCAACTGTGAAGAATGGAGGCGCCGGATAGAAATTGCGTTGTAGTTTTTCTAGTACGTCGTACACTTTCCAATTCGTTTCGTTCCAGTCCGGGTTGTCGCACAGCGGCCAGTCTCCGATATACTTGATGAACTCGAGAGCTGGCTTCGGACCGAGCCGCTCGATCTCTTCGACGTCCATGCAGGACTTGTAGAATTTTCTAGCTTTCTTCAATGCTTCGCTTTCGTCGGGCGATTCCGGTTCTTGAAGCAAGTCGTAGATGGCTTTCTGGATTTCCTGCGTGAGCATGGTAAACGCGGTTATCTCGTTCTCGCTTCGAGGGATCTCGTGCTCTTTCTTCCAACCGCCACATGCAAACATGTAGAAATCCTCACAGGGGTCTACGGAGGTATTTAGTGAAGATTTTATTTGCGCCGCCACTTGAAGGCACTTGGCACTGCTGCATACGCCTGTGGAGACGTTGGCTTTTTTCGTGCTGCGAACATCGCCGTGGGTTTCTGAACTGCTATTTTCTAGGCTCCTTGTAACCTGAGTTAAGTCTTTTTTAAGCAGTCGTGCGATTTCGGCTCTACGTGCTGGTTTAGTAAGGTCCTTCCTCAAAGCGCTGTGGCTTTGGAAGTTCTCCGCGTGCAGCGCTGGTGCTGAGAGCGAGTTGCTAGAATCGGCGTTTTCCCGAAGCCCATCGCAGACTGCGTGCTGTACCACATTCGTCAGTAGAAGAAGCGATTCAAAAGAATATATAAGTCTGTGCAAAAACATGCCGATTGAAAAGTGCGCTCCGCAGTGCACTGCAAACGGACTAGCACTTGTTCATCTGTACACTTATTGCTTAGTCAAACGCTCTCTGACACCTTCCTCGTACTGCAAGCGAATTCAAGTTACTTGGCAGTTTTGTCCGCCATTATACCTCCTGTGCAATCAGTATGCTTCTGAGCGGCCTGTACAAGCATCTGTGGCTGCGCGCTTGGCATGCGGCATGTGCGAAAAGCTTGTTGCAAGGGCGCTAGCTTGTTGCACGCTCCACTGCGCGCTAACACAATCGATCATTTAGTTGGCGTATGCATGTTGCATGTTCGACTGCCCGTTTGAATCGTTCTGCTTGTCACATGTACGAGTTTTCATGTCCTGGAGGTCGTGCTCAAACGTACACGCAAAATTCGCCAGTTTCCCTTATGTTTCTGAAGTGACAACTCGATGTCTATGTTCCACATAGTGGAATGAGGTTAAGTGACTGAAAACCTGCTTCTGACCGATTCGCTTTCACCGGCTAACTCTCTCCCCCTCGTTCCCAATCTCTGTCTCTATCTCTATTTATCTATCTGTCTATATATGTATATGTATATGTATATGTATATATATATATGTCCATCCATCTTTCTATATAACGCTCTCGCTTTCAAACTGGCACTTTAAGTCTTCAGTTAAATGTCTGTTTATCTGTTTCGTAGCTATCTACTTCTGCATCTTGCTTGGTCACAGTGTCTCCATTTTGATGACGCTGAATCCACTTCCTTTCTTACTGCAAGCGAACTATGCCTTCGGAACTGGTCGAGCCTTTTGATAAACATTAGTTTATGTTAGAATAAGCCCTCCTCAAAAACACACACACACGCGCACGCACACACGCGCACGCACACACACACACACGCATACACAAGCACACTTGGGAGTAAACCTGCGACGGTGGCGGCGTGTAGTAGGTGGTGTTTGGTGGGGTAAACGAAGACTTGGGAGCCAGTGAGTTGCGACCGCAATATCAATGGTTGGTCAGTGTGATGCGCGACTGCTTGTAAGAACGGTCCAGTCCTGCTATGTAAATAGTAAGGAAGCGTAGGCCACTGATGGACGCGGGTCTTCAGAGTAATTTCCCGTCGTGGCTAAAGAAGTACCCTTTCATGGAAGAATGTGCTGTGGCAATGTCTGTGCACAGAATCAGTTGCCTCGTAGTTTCCACCTTGGATCAGGTTCTTCTTCAGGAATATCAGACAATCCATCAGATAGGCTTGGACCTAGGCCAGTAATTGACTTCGGTCAAGATGGCACTCGCGTTGAACGTGACAAATATCTTCTATCTGTTCGTCTACCTACTTTCTACTTTTATGTCTGCTTATCTGACTGTCTATGTATCTATCTCTATCTGTCTTTCGTCTATCTATCTATCTGTCTGTCTTTCCATCCAGCTATCTATCTGTTTCTTCTATCGTCTTTTAAGTCTTTGTCTGTTAATCTATAGTCTATCTGTCTGTCTGCCTCAAGCAATATCATCGTGCCAACATCGCTACGACACTGCTCAACTGGGCCTCGAGTCCCATCAGCAAACGTACAGTCGGGTACCAAAAGGCTAAAGACAACACGTGCTCGGTGGAAGTTTCAAATGTTTATGTCTGCACATCTGCGCGGCTAAGCATTTAGATGGCAACTCAGCTTGGTAGTGCAATATTTCGTAAGAAAGGAGGTCAATACTTAGTTCTGTCAGGGCCAAAGTGTTTTGTGACAATACTGAGAGACGATTCCTGCAGGACGAAGCATGCTTCAGATGTAGAAAGACGTATTGTTACACATACAATCGCAAGACAGGCTGTCGAAAAACATTGGTTTGTGTTTCTGGTGTTTCCCAGTAGCACCAGTGTCTCAGTAACTAGGAGCGCTATCTTATATCCATCTGCATAGTGACTTGTCTAGGTCCTGATCCAAGGATGAGCATACGGAATTACATGACTTAACTCTAAAATGATTACTAATATTAATTAACCCATAAGCTCTCCTTTGCCTTAATACGAATGATCTTTAAGAGGCTAATTTCAGTAGGGAGCTTCCTCCGCAGCCTTAGCAAAACAATTGTCATCCGAAGTGAGTTCTTTATCGGGCTAGGACTGCATGTGTCACAAACGACGCTCTACAGAGACCATTCTCAATCATGTGGAGCGCGTCAGACTCGAAGCGAATTTATATGCACCGGCATTCTGCGAGGTCAGGCACAACTACCCCCTAGCTCGGCCGCACTCCGCATATAACTTCGCTGCCAGGTAGGAATGCTGTTGTGTTTTGCGCATTACTATGATGGAAGCGGCACATAAAAATTTAAACGAATAATATAGCACATTCCTAACACCCCTAACACTGCAACAACTGTAAACGGCCTATCAGTATTAGGAGTGGAAGAAATGTGCATCTGCTTGCCAAGACTTGCATATCCAAGTCGTTGCAGCTTTTTAGTGCCTCTGTTCGACCCATCGGTTGCCGATCGTTTTTATATTTTTAATTTCATGCTTGACTATATTTATAATAATTTTGGACATAAGCTACGATCGCTGGATCAGCCATGGCTGTCTCCAGACAAGCTTGCCCTTTATGCGAATACCATCCACAGGAAAAGAGGGGCTCTTGTAAACTGCTGGGAGTTTATAGATGGAACCGTGCGGCAAATTGCTAGTCCGAAAGAGAACCAGCGGGTTGTTTAAAACGGGCATAAGCGTGTACAAGCCCTTAAATACCAAGCTCTCGCAGCTCCAGATAGTCTTATACCTCGTTTATATGAACCAATAGAGGGTATCAGGCATGACATGCTTATGCAATTTCAATCAGGTTTAAAGGAGCAGCTAAATCAGCACAGCTTTGCTGCAGATGCTTCACGACTTGATATATATGGAGACCCTGCCTACCCTGTCAGGGATTTTCTTTTTATCCCTTACAAGGATAAAGTTGTGACAGCGCACCAGGTGGCCCTTAACCAGTCTATGTGTGTGGTACTGGAGCTCCCAGATGCTCACGACTTTCTATATATGGATACCCTGCTTACCATATCAGGGATTGTAGCATATACAAGGGTTAAGTTGCGACAGAGCAGCATGCGGCCTTTAATCAGTCAATGTCAGCGGTACTTCTAACTGTGGACTGGCAATTTAAAGACTTTTCAACTAACTTCACCTTTGTTGACTGCCAGAAGAACCAAAAAGTGGGTCTAAGTGCTGTTTGAAAGCACTATACTGTGTATCTGCTTTTTTGACAAACCTTCGCGCTTGCCTGCACATGAGTGAGACTAGCCTCTACTTAAATATCGATCCGCCAACGATAGAGGAATACCTAGTGCAGTAATTACAGCTTAGCTCTGAGGCATATTTATTTGGTTAAAAACTTATATGTAATGGTAAGTCAATGTTATGCTTTGCAACAACTTGTGTTAGTTTGTGCTCTTTGCACAAATAGTGTATTCACACAGCGTTTATTAATACAAATACTATATGGTATAAATCAACAAGTTATTTAACAAAAGCAAATAAACTTTAGGAACTACACAAAGCTGCTAAAAAAAAATCATACACAAAGCACGTTAAAAAGATAAATTTACTCAATCCTATAAAATATTAAACAGAGCTGCCCTTTCTGATGTTGCAGCAGTGCTAGGATTTGAGAATGCTGGTCTTGAATTCCGACAAACAGTCTGAAATTTATGTCGCTTTTCTTTCATATCCTTTTGCAAGACCAGCATTAGCTGTGATATATTGTTAATGGATCCCTGTAATCCTGCTGGTCCATGTGCAGTTTTTGAGCTCCAATTTCGTATACCGTATGTCCACCTTCCTTTTCCGTTCTTTCCTTTAAGTAGTCGACTTTTTCTAGGCGTGATTTCTTTTCCTTAGAGACGCTTTCCATACTTTCCATGGCTCACTTGCAAATCCCTAGCCCCTTCTCAAGTTTTTCTTTACCCTCTGTTTTTTTCCCTGCGACTAACTTTGTCTCTTTATCACATCCCTTTTCCATGTCTATCAAGCCTTGCAATAACTGACCAACTTCCGTTTCCTCACAGCTTATGCCATGTTATGCTAGCTTATGTTACGTGACAGATCGCATGATGATGTTGGTCAATGAAGCTCCCAGTGTAACACGAACCAGTACAGCAATAGCAAGCACATCTAAGACATGTCATCATAGAAAGAACTTCAGTAGAAATGTATCAGATAGGTAGGAATCACATACTTACAAGAACCTAAATTGGGAAACTGCCAGTCTGTAAGCACGTGCAAGAAGACAAGCATTCGGAGAATAAGTGTGTCGTTCTGGATAATGCATTGCCTGGTACGTGTCTAGCATTTATATTAGTCGAAAGCACAAAGTTCGAAAGATCAAAACTCCAAATTACTGCTTCATTATGTAAGAAATTCATGTAGACACTTAGTCATTCTCATTTCTACAAACTCATACACGGGATTGCTTCTCTGGCTATTCCGCCGAAGGCTCAAAGTACGTTTTCTGAACACAAGACCAAAGACATAGGCTCAAAGTACGTTTTCTGAACACAAGACCAAGACCAAGACCATATCTTCTGCCATGAATGGTATTGCTGCAACGTGAACTATCATCTATTAGCCTTTCGAGGTGGACCTTTAGCGGTCCTCGATGAAACGGACCGAGGGGATGCCGCGACAAAATACCCAATCAGAACGCTTATCATTCGGTCGTCCACCTACAAGTGCGAATCACAATCTCTGTTTCATGTTATTCTGGATCTTACTAAGTTTTGGCAGACATGGTTATCATTAGTCCGAATCCTGATTGCCAATGATTTGCGATTCGTCTTAGCATTTGAATTGGTATAACAAGTACTCATTTATCGACGTAACAACGTTGTCCAACGATGACGGGTTCAGCTTCTATATTCACGATTCGATATAGATATACAGACGAATTTCTATATATCTAATATCAGCAAGGTGATGTATATCCGCTTGAACACGTTTTGCGTAGGATTCCGAGTAACTTAAGAGCTTTGATTCGGTATTCGGAAGCAGCGTAAAAGCAAGACTTCCGGTCAATAATCTACGTCAGGGCTCTCCAAACTTTTTAGCACCCGTGCCTTATTTCCGGAATTACAGCGGTTGGGGACCTGATAAAGTGTCGAAGTCAAAGAAATTAGAATCACGATTTAGGTTGGGAAACCTTGGCAGACCGCCGCTGTTGCCGAAGACTTTTCTTATTTTGGAAAATACAACGATTGTACAGTATAGTTATTCTACATATAACTTAAGAGGAAATGGCAAACTAAAAAATATTTATTGCCGTACAAATAAATTTAAGAATTCATTTTTCCCTTCTGCAATCTCACATTGGATGCACCTAGACAACTCTTTGCGAAACATTAAGGTATACATTCCATTCAAGACTGCTCTCACTCAAATTATTCGGCCGTCTGGGAAATCAACCTTTAACATACATCATCCAACTGGTCTGAGACTTCTAACTCAACTGAGACTTG
>QQSS02000019.1:0-10304 GCA_003687565.2 Craspedacusta sowerbii | reverse complement strand
AAAAAAAATACACACATAACGTAGTACATCAACAGCCTAAGTCGTTTGAATACACACAATATGCTATTAAGTACCATAGCACATCCATGAACTACTAAGTCTTCAACGCATACACTCCTTCGTTAAGAAATTCATTACCCTTGAATACCAGATACGCTATTCAACAATCTGATGCTAAATGTGCAGTCGAGCTGACCACACATGGCATTGTGTAAGGCTCTTAAGGTAAGTTCTACATAGAAAACCAAGCATTACACGACTACAAGATGCACGAACTACCTGTCTCCAGTAAACTGGTGATGTGAACACCATTTATATGACCTTTGTAGCATGCACTAAACAGCAATGAACTAAATCCTATGAGAAACCTCATTAATACTACCACGGCAAGAGTTAACTCCCCATTTCTATGACTTACGTACGACCTAATTTCTTTAGCCATAGTAATTTGTACCAGTTGAACACAATTTTAATAGTACGATGGATAATAACAGCAAACCATAGCCCGTTTCTACAAGCAACCAGTGACCTGATAAAGTCGCAAAAGTTGTTGGCAATTGTGATTCGACTACACACGAAAGTCAGCGCGATAGCTAAGTTGCGTGTGCATGACTTGCACAAGAAGCTATAAGTCAAGATAACGTCGAACAAGGAATTCGTAAGAGGCTTAGCAAGTGTGAGCAGGAAAAGTCACA
The DNA here is from genome assembly GCA_003687565.2 of Craspedacusta sowerbii. Taxonomy (NCBI): domain Eukaryota; kingdom Metazoa; phylum Cnidaria; class Hydrozoa; order Limnomedusae; family Olindiidae; genus Craspedacusta; species Craspedacusta sowerbii. The sequence continues at coordinate 9,609 of QQSS02000019.1, read as the reverse complement.
TTTAGCTGCATTACTGTATGCACCAGTTTTGGAATCTCATTTTCAAACCTGACTAGAGCATACCATAGCAGAGGGTGGCAGATTGACTATAGTAAAACAGGCTATAGGCGCCAGATACGCTATTGCTTTTTTTTACAGTTCAACCCCTGCCTTCCCAGTCACGTAACAAGCAAGGCTAGAATTGCCATATGATGAGCATGGCATATAAATCGATTGCTGGAGGCGGAACACCAACATAACAAGAAAGTGGACAATGCGTTTTGGTACAGAGTCTGAAATGAAAGAACAGAAGTAGAGAAAACTGGATCTGAAATTCGAAATATTTTTCCCCCAAACATGACCAAGGTCTAGCATCCAAATGCCCAGGAGCATAACAGGTCCGACAGCGTCTGGAATGCTTGTAAGGGCACAGATCAACATTCAGATTCGCGGTCAGCGCACAATTTGGCGTCGAAAGCACCGCATCAATACTCTCCACCCTGCAAAACGAGCATTGCATACTGTATATTGCAAGTCTTAAAAAACAGGCAGCAACCGATGCTCACGACAAGCAGACTCTGACCAATCTCGCCTTTTGGTGACCTCTTTCTTTCAAGATATAGCGGTTAAAGGGGAAATTCATTTTGGACTTGTGCAACTCATATGCACGTAACAGGATCGATTGTGCCCTGTACAAGGAATAGCAATAAGCCAAAGTTTGTGAATTTGCAAAACAATTTCAAAACAAGTAAGTAGAGCCGATTCTTGAGGACGTGCACTTTGAAGCTGGCAAATTCGAAAAACGTGGGTAGTTGCTTTGGTGTTCCATGTGACATCACAGTGGCCATCACCACAGCAGACAGCTTAGGTCAGCATAGGCCTGTAATGCACCATACACAACACACAGTGCTATGGACAGCGATTACAAAGAAAGCTCCAAAGGCATCTGACCTGACATGCGGCTAGATCAGGTGCTTCACAGCACACTCTATGAGAGTAGAAAGAAAGCTCTGCAAGCTACAAAGACCACTGGCTTCAGAAGGGTCAAGACTCTAGACAGGCACTCACTAAAGTATTCTCAATTCACTTGCAAACACAGAAGGTCAACCATGGTGCTAAATCCATAACAAGACAAATCTATTTTGCAATGTGACTTGCATTAGAAGCAAAATCTCTAATTCAACTCAAGGAAGAAATGGTCTGCATTAGTAAGGGATCTATGATTTCCCGGATCCATCAGAACAAGGTTAATGTATGACACAATAGTACATGGAGTACAAGATGTTATAAAAATCAGTCTTTTATGCAACATCAATTACTGTCTATTTGACTTTAGTATGGGACATGTAACCAGCACAAATATCATACCACATACAACTTACAGACAAACCTTAATTTGACTTTTTCACAATGTTAGATCCTTTACTACAATGCTTTGCTTGCTACATAAACATGGAATATCATAGCAGCTTTGTGCAGAAGTCAATGAATATTGACAGCAGCAGGAATAGGAGAATAAATTGACAGAGACTTTTCAGGCAATCATACTTGACATTCTTTTGTTCCTCAAGAATGCAAAATAACTTTGTCCTAATTACATGACACAATAGTACATGGAGTACAAGATGTTATAAAAATCAGTCTTTTATGCAACATCAATTGTTGTCTATTTGACTTTAGTATGGGACACGTAACCAGCACAAATATCATACCACATACAACTTACAGACACACATTAATTCGACTTTTTCACAATGTTAGATCCTTTACTACAATGCTTTGTTTGCTACATAAACATGGAATATCATAGCAGCTTTGTGCAGATGTCAATGAATATTGACAGCAGCAGGAATAGGTGAATAAATTGACAGAGGCTCTTCAGGCAATCATACTCGACATTCTTTTGTTCCTCAAGAATGCAAAATAAATTTGTCCTAATTATATGAAATGGCGCATAGATGAGATACATTTTAAGTTGAAACTTACTAAAGTTGTTTCTTTCCAAAACGATGAGATCTTATCATAGAAATACAAGTTTCAAGTGAAGAAACCCAACTGCAAGTTCAGTTTCAAAGCCTCACCAGATACTTAAGCTGTGAAAATATTACAACGGCGCAAGTTTGACGCTAAATTTCTTTAAAATTTAAATAATTTAATAACCTCTATGAACAGCTGTATGGTGGATCATTTGGTCTTGAAACAAAAGGACTCTTCTCCAGAAGACAACGAGAACATTAGTGCGTCTACTGAGATCAAACAAACAGTTAAATACCCAAATCAAGCATGAAATAAACAAGGAAGGTGTTCATGTGATAGTATTATTGACTTCACCAATGAACGTTTAATGAATACTAGGCAATATTCTTGAACTCTAAGAACTAATATATGATTACACTAAAATCTTTAGAACAGGTGCCTGTGAGTCGGTAAAGCCTTTATGATCTCCCTGTTACAAAGAAGGGCAAATCTGACCCTGCAAAGGGTTTCCTGTTTACTTTACTCTACATGAAGCCAACACTAGCTCACCCAGATAATGCACTTTTCCACAAGTAAGCCAAGAGAAGCATTTAAGATAATTGGTAAACAATCATCCACGGCTACCAAAAAATAAAAATCTTGCTCTTGCTAAGTTCGTACATCCCAGCACTCTAAACTAAACTTCCCATACGCTCTAAATGGTTGATTAATGCAGCAGTTCCGAAAAAAACGAGCTACTAACTAATAACAGATAAAAGCCTCGAGCACAGAATATTTCATATGGGACCACGAGGTGCAATATTGAAGATACACTACGAATGAAAATTGAGCGCACTAAACAGCCTGCTTAGCATTAAACACAGCCATCGTAACAGAGGCGACCACCAGCGAATCAAGACATCAAGGCAGGAATAAGCTTAACATGGATTAAAGCAGGACTAAATACTAAACAAAGGTCAAATAGTTGGCACATGAAACCATTAAGGGAAAGCGTAACAACCAACACGCTTCTTGTGGTGGACAGGCTTTGCGGCCGAACGCCATCTTGCCTGGCACCAACAAAACGACGCCCACCCAAGAGGAGGTCTCCCTAACGAGCTAAGGTGTTTACTGTAAAGAAAAGCTTGCGTGTGTCTCTTTATATGTTTATAACAGCCGTATATCACGCGATGATGAAGCAAAGACGACAGAGAACACTTTACTTACACGAGTAATAACAAGTCTGCTTGCTGAATACGTATCGCACAACAAACGTTGGCCTGCCAGCCTAAGGGTATTTGGGCTGCGCTACATGCCCCCCCCCCTCCTTTTTTAACCTACCGAATAAACTCGCCTTTGCGTGAGGTATGCAGTTATAATGCGATACCAGAACAAACAAAAATCAGTCAATCACAAATACGTCTGAGGGTTGGCGGTCGTGCAGGGGGGACAGGTCGAATACTTAAGGGCGAGGGGGGGCAGGCTGAGGTAGCCAATTTGGTGCAGCCGGCGTTGACCCTTCCCCGCGATCTGTCGCAGGCGGAGCTTCACTGCCAGGGGATGTCACATCGCGCTCCTCGCCGTGTCGACTCGCCTGTGGGGATTGTGTGCCGGGTTGTTGTTGGCTCGGCGTCTAAAAAGGCTGGGGTGCGCTGATGGGCACTGACTGATTTGACATTGGAGCTTTAGTTGAAGTCAGTGGGATGGGCTCTGGCACTGAGGGTTTGCGTTTCGAAACTCATTCTCGTTTGAAACGAGAAATTTCGAGAAATTTCGAGAAATTTTCTCGTCTCGTTTGAAACGAGATCGATGTCCTTATCGTCTCGAAACTTCTCGATTGTTTCGAGAAGGTGCTCCGTCTCGTCTCGAAACTTCTCGTTTGTTTCGAGACAGACCTCCGTCTCGTCTCGAAACTTCTCGAAACTCATTCTCGTTTGAAACGAGAAATTTCGAGAAAATTCTCGTCTCATTTCTAACGAGACGGATGTCATTCTCGTCTCAAAAAGCGGTCTCCCTAGCATCCGCTATTTGCTGCCACTCCGAACGGAGAGGTTGCCCGAACGCGCGAGGTAGGTAATCCCGAATGGGACGACCGAACAAGGTTATTGCCGGTTACAAACCTGTATCTGCCATCGGGGTGTTCCTGTGGGTCTTGATGGCCTGCGCTACCGCACCTGTATCTACTCTTCTGGTGACGGGTTTCAGATTTGACCATGGGACCTGTTCAACCTCTATCCACCCGGAATGCCTATCGGTGTAAATGATAAACTGGTGTCCAGCAAAGCAAAATGGGTTGATTACAACCTGTGGTTCGGATCGCTGTGAGAGTGCGTTTTCGTTGCAACGTTTGCACTGGTCTCGCTTGATGCGAAACGCCGCATCTAAGCCAGGCCAGAATAACCTCTCCCTTGCGGTGGCTCACATGCTGTTGACCAATTGATGTACAGAGTTAAGACCTCCCAAAGCGATCTTCATTAGTTCCGATTGGATGAGCATACCGTGGTCTTTGAATTGGACGTTCCCGGTGAAATAGATTTCATCCCGCATGGGCCAATATACGCGCACCTGCGGGGGTAGATGGTCACGTCTACAAGGAAGCCCTTCTTGAATTTTTTCGCATAGCATTGTGCATTCGTGGTCGAATGTGGCCATGTTGTTTACAGTCTCCCATGTTATTGAAGGAAGATCGTGACCAGGTGCGAATCTGATTGCATATGTGGAAGCAATGGTATCATCGGACGGTGGGATTTGCACTTTTTGAGCTTCGTACTGACGGCGGGAGGGACTGTCCGCGACCATCATGGCAAGCGACCGTCCTGGCAGGTGCACAATTTTAAAGTCGTGCATAACGTTCGCTCCTTTTTGCGCGAAATGCGCGGTTTTGCTTTTCAGTCTCCAGAGCAAATAGAAATTTTTTTTCATTGAAAATGATCCCGTTGTCCCCACACAGCTTGAGGTAATCGAACGTATGCCAGAAGGCCGACGCAATGTCCTCATCCCAAATTAGTTAGAGATAGTCATAGAGTCATCTATACATCGAACGACGCGTGGGTGCCCGGCCGTTATATCGTCAGATCGCCTAGTGTAGGCGTCCCCAGAGGCGTGGAACCCCATTGCAGCCTTGACGTATCGGTAGCGACCCCATTCGGTGATAAATGTGGTAGCCTCCTTGGCCTCATTGTTTAATGGGAGGTTGTGATAGCCATTCCAGGCATCGATGACTTTCTTTCGGGTGTGCGCTGGGACTGAGGCTACGAGATTGAGCGGACTAGGCGAGTGGTGGGTCTCGCGAAGTGTTGCCTTGTTTAACTGCTACAGGTCAACCGTGCGTCGCGGCTCACTGTTCTTTTTTGGTTTCACTACCATATGCGAGCACCAGGTTGTGCCGGTGCCCTGTGGTACACGCTCAATGATGCCTAGTCGAACGTCCCGGTCGAGATCGTCCATTGCCTTGCTCTTCTAATGGTGAGGCACTGGTATCGGTGCGTGTCCCGCATGCGGAATCCTTCCAGGCTTGAAGGTCACGCGCGCGGGTAATCCCGTCATGCGCGGAAGGGGCTGGTGCGCGCATGTATTAAACGCGCTTGTGGAAAATGCGGTAAGCAGCCAATTATTTAAGTTCTCTACATTTTCCACCGTCGGGCTGGTTGGAAGTTGTTTAGGTCTTTCCGGCGTTCCAGTGCGTAGCGGGCATGAGCACAAATAAGGGCTTGTGCTTGCGCAGTCTTTGTCTGTTTGGGTGCTGCTAAGCGAGATCAATGCATCCTCAATTTTGGGTCTCAGAAAGCATCGGTCCAGGATTCTCATGTCCTTAAGGGCGGATTGAGACAAATAAAGACTATGGATGTTTTCGGAAATGTGTTAGTTATTCCCACTAATCTGAGACTGGTAGGAATGGGGTAGGCTTTTTGGCATGACATACGCTCCAGCAAATCGAGGCCAGCGGTGCAGGTTTGATAGCCGCTGTAGGCGATCGCCTCTAAAACGTGACCGATTTCTGGGGCCCTGAAATTCCCGAGCCGTGTGGCACCTAGTTTCTCGTGTGCGGCGTGCATGATACTAGCACGTATGTGGAGACGCGGATAAGCGGCAGGGGCTCGTGGTGCGAATTCGCCTTTCCTCCACTCTAGATGAGGCTCCGTGTAACGAGCATTCTGCACTATGTAAGCTGTGAATGCTTCATCCTAAGCGTCCGCTTTCATACGGGTTTTGCGGGGATTTGCCTTTGGTCGGTGTAATAGCGATCGGGTGCTGTTGATTCGTGCTACCTTGGCCTTGCTGAGCTCTGGCCTCCCCGAAAATCCAACTCGGGTTCGACGTCTTCAAAACAAACGCAGCGATGTTGACTTTCGCCTAGCTGGTGCGTGGGAATTTCCTCCACAGCAAGGGCGCAGGAGGATTTGGGTTTAGCCTTGGCAGTGTTTTCGCAGACCGAGCTAAAATGCCTTACGATGCCGCAAGCACCACAGATCTTTCCATGTGCGAGGCAGTCTCTCCTCCGCATGGATTTTCCAGGGTGAGATGTCCTCCCGCATCCTCGGCATAGCGGGGTCGCTATTCTTGTTGCTCGGTTGATCGATTTTTGGTTCCAAGACTGATGTGCAGCCGAACTCTGCAAGGGCAGTGTCGCGCCGGGAGGCCTGAAGTGCGTCACCGACTCTTCGGAAGCTTCGAAGCAACGCTGACTATCCACTTTCACCGCGAGTGTTTACAGGGAAGCGGACTCAGATAAAATTTTTGATAGGTAGTCGTGGTTTTGGAGACTGGCGATAAGCTGCTTGGATACGATGTCATCCACGTCGCTGACAGAGTGGGAGTGAGCGCCGCAAGCGACGGTGAATTGACATAAAGCTGTCTGGGATTTGAGACGGGCGACAAATTGGTTGACGTGCTCGTTGTCCATCTGCATCATTTTGGTGAAATGCATGCGGCAAACTTCCTTATGAGTCCCTCTAACAGCGATTGCGCGGATATGTGCAAGCAATTTCTGCTCATTGGCCTGGTCTAAGTGGTTGGGCCGACGTATTCGAACAACAGGTTGTATGCGTCTGGAGAGCACGCAGCGCGAAGCTCGGCATTTACATAATCCGGTTCTTTAATACCAGTCATTAATTTATATCATCGCCAAGTGTCCATAAACAATGCCCATTAACTTTCGTCAATGTTGCCGCTAATTATTGGCCGATCGGGCTGCTTGACCTTTGACGAAGGATGATTGCCGGGCTGGCGCAGCTGATAGTTTTCGTCTTTCAGGGTGGCCAGTTGTTGCATCTGCTGCTGCATTATCTCTAACATGGACTGAATCCATTCTTGGCTGGCCATGCTCACGGATTCGTTCCGTCTAGTGCCTGTCGCGCTTGTACGGCGGCTGAAAGCAGGTGAGTGTCCACGGATGTGAAGAGTGAGACTGTTTTGTCGAGCCACGCTAATGTTTTGACGCTTTGGCACAGGGAGTCCAGAGTAAAAAAACTAACGATCTGAAGAACGTAACGTCGTCAAACTCGTAGCGCCATGTAAGGAAGAGCGCAAGTGCGACTCTTTACATGTTTATAATAGCCGTATATTATGCGATGCTGAAATGAAGACGAAAAAGAACACTTTACATACACGAGAAATAACACGTCTGTTTGCTGAATACGTATCACACAAGTGAACCTTGGCCTGCCAGCCTAAGGATATTTGGGCTACTCTACAGTTATGACTGTCAAAATTTAAGAAAGGCGGACCTTAATCCGCATATGAATGAAGAAAGCAGCCCCGTAATAATGAAACTTTATTTTGAAATCAGCCAAGTTAAGAAATTCACCAATTCCTCCATTGCGCCAACGCTAGACGCGTTTCGCCTTTTTTGGGGATTGGGGGAACTGGTAAATTTCTTTACTGGGCTGATTTCGAAATATGTGTGCTCGTGTGATATGACCCTGACTGTGCGGAATTCCGTGTTCTAGGCCGCACACAAATCTATATCTATGAAAACTTTATTTGAAATGAAACTGTTGTTCCTGGGATGTATGGCTAAATAAACTCAATGCTTCAGTTTTCTAGGGTCACCCAAAGGAGCAAGAAAGTGGCAAGACATTTGTTTTCCTATACATACCTCATACTTTCGGAATATAAGTACATTGGCTGCCCACTAATCCTAACTCAACACATTTTGTTGAAAAAGTAGTTCAGTAGAAACGAATAAAACCAGAAGTCTTGGATTTGATTCTTGTTGCTGATTGTTAGCTGGTGGACAGACTTATTTACACAAAACCAAATGCATTTTTGCATAAAAACTGGTCCTATACACCTCCGTCGGTAACCTTGTTCAAGGTAAAGCCTTAACAACACTTCCGCCGTCAAAAATTGAAAGATTAAGTAATATAGGAGAGTACTTTATGTTAAAGCTCTTCGTCGAGAAGGGACTCCAGCTTTGGATCACTGCCGAATTCATAGTACAGTTATCTCAATGTTTTCGTGCCTTGTGCTTTCAGTGATGGACTTTCCATTGTTGATGAAACTTGAAGGAGCTCCATAAGTAACAAGGATAAATTGTTGTGCTGCATCGATTCTTCTCACTTAACGATATGTTGCTCAAACCATATTGAAAACAACATCATCTCAAGCTATTACCAAGCCTGTAAATTCTCCAATAGCGCAAATCGCCACGCCTGTCCGTGATGGACAATCTCCATCTTTACAATCATATAAATAAGATGTTCACCACTTATGCGCTGAAATAAATGTCGGCAGAAAATTTAGAGGCCTTGGAATTGCGATGGCCTCCGCAGAGGTTGTGGCTTTGGTACTTGTAGTCCCTTCGGTAGTTAAGATGGCTTTGGTAGTGTTAGTGGCTGTAGTAATTCTTGTAGCCCCTGTGGTTTCAGAAATCTCGGTAGTTGTGAGTAGTCTAAGGTCGTACAGCACAGATTTGATATCGGCCACAAATCTTCCAGATTCTGCTGCAAAGCTATGAATATACTTATCTGGCAATTCAGGATAAATTTCCTGTTCTAAATCGTTGAGTCTGTCTCGCATTTCCAACAGCTCCAAGACGAGCTATGTTGTTGAAGTTCAATCCGGTGCTGAAGTTGATAATGAAATTTTCACATCGTTGTGTCTGCTGATCGCGGTCCTCGTAGGTAGTTCCACTGACTTTTCAGATTCTTTAGCGTAGCTGCCATAGGCTGGTCGCGATACCAGGAATGTAGCTATAACACGTTGCGAATCCTGATCATGGCAACAAATGTTGCAAAAGTAGTTCAGTAGCAACAAAGAAGGCCAGTGCTTCAGAATTGATTTTTGTTGTTGATTGTTTATTTTGTTAACAGACTGATTGACACAAAATTCAGGCGCACATGTATATAAAAAGTGGCTGCTAATAAAAAAAAAATAAACGAATAAACTGTTCTTTCACTAGCAATAACTTGTGATACGCAAAACAACCAAAAAACGCCCATTTTACGCAAAGATATAAATTTAGTCTTGCAGAGGGCGCACAAATGTTTAAGAAATGCTTTGAAAATACAATCAACATTAGCGTCCATTAATAACCTTGCTGACTAATACTCAACATTATCAGTATGTTTAGCAATTAGGAAGACTTCACGATCGGTCGAAAGGTCGCTACGGATTTGTCTAGGGAGAACTCTAAACAAAAGAGAAAACTTGCACACTCTCTACTTCAGCCTG